>PVKB01004777.1:0-125041 GCA_004027205.1 Ctenodactylus gundi
CTACGTAGGCTCTAGTATATGGCAAAGAAGGAAACGTACCCAGATCAGGTGTTGTGATAAGGGAAAACACAGATTCAGAGGAGTCATGAGAGGTGATGTCAGGTGGAGGCTGAGAATCTTGGGGGGCTTTTGAGATAGAGGAATAAGCACAGAAATATGAGTGAGCATGCAGACTACATGAATAGGATCCAAGGCTACAATAGATGCTCTGAGTGAATAGCAATAAAATACCCAGTGACAGCAATAGTGTCACCACCAGAAGGTAGAGTTTTGGATGTTCCAGAAGCAAGCAGCCGACTCACAGGGCTTTGCCTCTGCAAGTTCTGGCTGCAGCTGCTTTGCAGATGAAGCCGTTGCCGGTGCCTCTAGACGCTGTTCCCAGGAAATCATCTATATTCATTAGGCATATCGGCCTGTAGTTTTATTATTTTGTTGGGTCTTTGTCTGGTTTTGGAATTAGAGTTATACTTGCTTCAATAAATGATTTGGGCAAGTTTCTTTCCTTTTCAGTTTCTTTAAAAAGCTTGGTGAGCATTGGTACTAAATCTTTCCCAAATTTTTTATAAAATTCTGCTTAGAGTCCATCAGGACCTGGGCTCCTCTTGGTTGGAAGTGTTTTTATAGGTGGATATTGGCCTATCCAGATGTTTAATTTTGTCTTCATTTGGCGTTAGTGGTTGATGTTTGTTTAGAAAGTCATTAATTTCTTTTAGACATTTAAATTTATTGAAGCATAAATTTTCAAAGTAACTTCTTATTATCCTTTCAATTTCCTTGTAATCTGTTGTAATTTTGCCTTTTTTATTCCTGATTGTATTGATGTCAGTTTTCTCTTTTCTTTTTTTGTGTGTTTAGCAAGGGGTTTATCAATCTTGTTTATCTTTTCAAAAAAACCAACCTTTTGTTTTATTTATTTCTTCCTTTCTTTTAAAGTTTCTATTTCATTAATAATCTGCTCTAATCCTTATAATTTCATTTCTTCTAGAAGGTTTGGAGTTGGCTTGTTCTTGTTTTTCTAGGGCCCTGAATTGTGAGGTTAGAATGTTTATTTGGGGTTGCTCAGTTCTTTTTCTGTGTGCATTTATGGGAATAAAATTTCCTCTTCACACTGCCTTAATTGTGTCCCAGAAGTTGTGCTGTGATGTGCTGCCATTCTTGTTTGTCCCTGTGAACACTTTTATTTCTTCTTTGATTTCTTCTGTAACTCAGTGTTAATTTAAAAGAGTGCTGTTCAGTCTCCATTTGTTTGAGTTGTATCTTTTGTTTGTGTTGCAGTTGATTTCTAGTTTTATTCCACTATGATATGACAGGGTACACAGGATCATATCATTTGTTTTTGTAGTGATTTAAACTTATTTTGTGGCCTAGGATGTGGTCTATTTTGAAGAATGTCCTACAGTGGCAGAGAAAAATATGTTTTCTGTTTTTTGTTGAGTTAAAAACTCTGTATATGTCTGTCAGATTCATTTTTTCAACGATGTTGTTCAGATCTGCTGTGTTTTTGTTGATTTTATATCTTGTTGACCTGTCCTCTTGTGAGAGAGGGGTATTAAAGTCTCCCACTGTTATAGTGTTGATGTTTATGTGTTTTTTGAAGTCTAGTAGCTTTTGTTTTATGTAGTTGGGTGCACCATTGTTTGGTGCATAAATGTTTATAATTGTCAGTTCCTCATGCTGGATTGTTCTCTTTACAAGAATAAAGTGACCTTCTTTGTCTTTTTTGACCAGCAAAGAGTATTACTACCTCTGCTATTTTTTTGTCCCCAAGTTGAGAGAAGTATAAAACTCCAGCCTTTTGTTTTGAGTCTTTGTTTATCTTCATGTTTCAAATGTGTCTCTTGCAAGCAACATATTTTTGAATTTGAATTCAATTTTTTTAATCCAGTTAGCCAGTCTATGTCTTTTGATTAGTGAGTTGAGGCTGTTAGCATTTAGGGTTATAATTAATATGTGTGTCTTAGGTCTTGCCATTTTGTAAGCCTTTGAATATCCAACTCTTTTGTTTACTTGTTTTTTAGATGTTCTCTCTATTAAGGATAAACCTGCCACTGTGTTCTTTATTGTGATTGTTCTCTGTTTCCCGATCCAGCAGTCCTTTGAGATCCTTTTAGTGGTGGTTTGGATGTCATAAATTTCTTCAAGGTTTATTTGTTGTGGAAGGTTTTTTATTTCATTGTTGATTTTAAATGATATTTCTACTGGGTACAGGAATCTTATCTCACAGTTCCTATCTTTTAGGGCTTTGAGGACTTCACTCCAGGCAGGCTCTTCTGGCTCTTAGGATTTATATTGAGATGTCAGCTATTAACACTGCTAGGTTTGCCTTGATATGTCACTTGCTATTTTTCCTCTTACAACTTTTAGAATTCTCTCTGCTTTGTATTTCAGTGAGTTTTATTATAATATGTCTAGGGGAGCTTCTGTTTTGGTCAGATCTAGTGGGTGTATGCTATGCCTCCATCATTTGAGTGTCTATCTCATTTTGTATGTGTGGGAAGGTTTCTCTTATGACTTTGGCGAATAGATTTCCTAGTCCTTTAGTCTGGATTTCTGTTTTTTTCTTGTATTCTTGCTATTCTGAGATTAAGTTTCTTTAAGTCTTCTATAATCTGCAGCATTCTATTTCCTCGTTGATGTTAAATTATGTCGTGGTTGTTAACAGTCTGGGTCATTGTTACATTCTCGTCCTGTACTGTTCTGTTTCTAAACTTTCCGTGGAGGTTTTCATCTCTTGATGCTCTTCTTTTATCTTTTCATATTTTGGAATTCTTTGGTGAACTTGTCATTTATTTCTTGTATTGGCTTCTGTAGTTCTGCTAGTTTTGTATTTGTTTCTTCTTTTTGTATTTAGTTAATTCTTTTTGGAACTTTTCAGGTATGTTATGTAAATTGTTGTCTCAGTCTGTCTTGTATTCTTTAAGCCTTTGGTGTAGTTTGTTGTCTGAGTCAGTCTGGTGTTCTTCCAGTGGCTAAATATTTTTGTTTTGAAGTCTAGGAATTTTGGATCTTCCTCTGGCTCTATCTGAGTCCCCGTTGGTGAGTTCAGGGGTTCCTGTGGCATCTTGCCACCACGTTTTCTCATCTTGTTGTTGAGTAGTAGGTTTTCTCTAGTTACTCTTTGAGGAAACTACTTTTGATAGTGGAGAGTGTTGCTCTGTGCCTGTGTAATATGCTGTCTGTGTCACTGAGGGTGGGATTCTTGTTATAAGAAAACTAGTTTGTCGTTTCCCAGTTGACAACTGCTACTAGGTCTGTTTTAGAGGTTTTTTTTTCTGCTGTTGAACCTGCCAGTCCTGGCACCTCTTGCCTTCTGTGAGGTTGTGCAGGGTGTGGATGCTTCTGGGTGCCTCCCATGATAGTACCAATTAGGCCTGCCCATGTGGGCTCGTAGGTGCAGGTAGGGAATCTGGGCACAGCTACCTGGATGCCTCTGTCATGCAGCAGAGATCAGTGCCAAGAGGCCCTGTCATGCTGGCTCTGAGGTATAGGCAAGGGTCTGGGCATGGCCACCTGGGTGCCTCTTGTGTGCAGAAGTGATGGATGCAGAGTAGGCCCACTTGTGTGGACTCTGAGGTGCTGGCAGGGGGACTGGGTCTGCCTACCTGGGTGCCTCCAGTGCACTGCGATGATGGGTGCCCAGAGGACCCAGTCAGGTGGGCTCGGAGGTGCAGGCAGGGGTCTGGGCACAGCTACCTGGATGCCTCTTGCCCACAGCAGCAGTGTGTGTCAAGTGGGCTCAGTTGCATGGGCTCTGAGGTGTAGGCAGGGATCTGGGCGTGGCTATCTGGGTGCCTCTGTATTGCAGCAGCGACAATTGACGAGTAGGCCCACTCATGAGCTCCAAGGTGTGAGCAGGGATCTGAGCCCCAATACTTGTATGCCTCCATGTACAGCAGCAATTGATGGAGGCTGGGCCCGGCCCTGGGGACTCTGGGGTACAGGTGGGGGAAGTGACTGCGATTACCTGGTTGCCTGCAGCAGGGGGTGAGAGAAGGCCCAGTCCCTCAGGGGCTCCCAGGTGCAGGCCAGCTAGGGAGTGCTGGCCTTCTGAGAGTTTTAGAAATCAACACTTTTTCCTGGGTAGCTGATACACGCAAGGGTAACAACCAGCCTCACAGGGTACAGGAGCTCGCAGCTCCAGGGCTAAGGTGGGGCCTACACTTTGCTGGACCCAGGCCCGGCCAGGTTTTCATTATGTTGTACTGTCATTTGTTTTTAGAAATTATTCAAATTTTATTTTGGTTTCTTGATTAACTCATTGGTTATTCAAGAGTATGGTGTTTAATACACATATATTGTATACGATTTACAAAGCTCATCTTGTTGACTTAGATTTTGTTCCACTGCGGTCAAGGAAGATATATGTGGGATATTAGGTTTTTAAGTTTGTTGAGACTTGTAGTCTAATATATAGTGTGAAGAATCAGGTTTTGTTGTCAAATTTAATGGTTAAGAAAATTTCCTTCTATTTTATCTGTATGTCTTATAGTTTTACATTTTACATTGTGTGTATGAACCATTTTTGATTAATTGTTGGACAAGATGTGACCTACAGGTTAAAGTTAATATTTTTTTTCTGTATGAATGGTCAGTTGTTCCAGCAACATTTGTTGAAAAAACTATACTTCCTCTGCTGAACTCTACTAACACCGTTGTCAAAGTCACTGTGTTTATCTTTGTGTATATATAATCCTAAATTCTGTATTCTGTTCCATTGATCTATGTGATCTATCTTTTGTAGATGCTATTCTATGTGAATTACTAGCTTGAACTGTCAAACTTTGTTCTTTCTTAAAATTCCTTGGGTTATTACATTCTCCTTGTGTTCATATTTAAATTTGGTAATACATCATATATTTATTGTTGGTTAATTTCCTTATTCTTAGGTCTGCTCTGTGTAAAATTAGTACCATCACTTTCTTTTTAAAAATTTTTGTGTGACGTACCCTTTTTCATCTTTTTGTTATCTTCATTCCACTATTGACTCATTTATTGAATTTTTCATTTATTCTTGTATTTATAGGTTATATAAATTCCACAGGCTTCTTTTTACATAGTTTTCATTTCTTTGCTAAGAACTTTATTTTCTTATTCAGTTTTCAAGCATTTCATTTTTTATCTGACTTCTGTGGTTTTAAATGATAATTTTATGTGATTTCATTTTCTCTCCTTTATTAGCACATTCATCATACTTTCTTGTTCACTTTTTAAAGCTGACTGCCCTAGAGATTGTGATAAAAATTAACAATTAAACCAAGTCCATTTTCAATAATACCATACTGGCTCAGAGGTAGTGTATCATATGTAACAAAATAATTAAAATTCTCTTTTTCTCAGTCCTTGTAACAGGGTTGTCATTCATTTAACCTATACATAAACATGTAAGAATACATAATTGAATACACTATTATTATGATTATGGGCTAATGTATTTATTAGCTCAATGTCAAGAATAAGAAAAATAAAACTTTTGATTCTTCACTTATTCCTTATGATCTTCTTTATGTAGATCTAAGTTTCTGAATTTCATCACTTTTCTTCTCTATAAAGAATTTCTTCAACATTTTTCCTACAAAGCAGATCTATTGGTAACAAGTCCCTTCACCTTTTTTCCTATCTAAGAAAATCTCACTTTTGAAAGATTAGTTTATGGGGCACAGAATCCTCAGTTGTTGGGCTCTTTTTTCCGTGTGATGCTATCATTGTTATTACTATTGCTATTGCATTCATAAAGTACCTGGCAGCCAGTCTTTATATTTTCCTATTTCTAATATTTTTATTCTTGGTTCGCACACATTAATTACATATGCTAATGAAGTTAAGTGTGACATCTTGCATAATTTTTGAGAAATCAGATATAATTCTAAGCTTTGTTGCTCTTTGGGTAAGCTTAACCCTCAATCTGGCCCCCTTCAGAATTTTTTCTTTATCTTTGATTGTCTGTAGTTCAGGAATGACACACCTATGTGTAGCTTTTGAGGACTTCTATTTTGCTCTGTATTTTCTAGGTTGCTGAAACTGAGGATTGTTGTCTGACAGTATTTTGGGGGAAGTTTTACATTCATTATTTTTTTCAAATATTTATTTTGTTACTTTCTCTTTTTCCTCTAGAATTTTCATTATGTATACTAAGAGATTTGGAAGTTGTTTCACAGGTCTTGGGTATTTTATTCTATTTTTATATTTATTTATTTATTTATTTTTGTGACAGGGTCTCATTCTGTAGTTCAGGCTGGTCCTGAACTCACTATGTAGCCCTGGCTGGCCTTGAACTCACAGCAATCCTCCTGCCTCAGCCTCTTAAGTGCTGGGATTATACTCTCCACACACAGCTAGCATGTGGTGCTAGGTGATAGCACTGGGCCTCTCACTTCCAGGCAAGCACTGTAATCACTGAGGTACAACTCCAGCTTATTTACCTATTTTTCAGTCCCCTTTTCTCTTTGTTTCTAGTTTCAGTGGTTTCTTGAGATGCACTCATGCCCAGGGATTCTTTTTTAGGTGGTCTAGTCTGCACTAAGACCATAAAGACAGACTTGATTTCTATAACTGTTTTTGATCTCCAGCATTCCTTTTTTTTTTTTTCTTAGAATTTCTCTTTCTTTCCATGCTTGTATTGACCATTTGTTCTTCAATGCTGGTCACTTTACACATTAGTGTCCTTAGAATTTTGATCATAGTTGTTTTAAATTTTCTGTCTTATAATTTCATCAGTCCTTCTCTGTCTGAGTTTTGCTCTGATACTTGCCTTATCTTTTCTCACTGTGTTTTGGTTATTTAACAATTTCCTTTAATAGGTCTTGCTGTTTGCTTTTTTTTTTTACAGCTAGATATGATATGTTTGGTACTTGTTTCTCTGCAGATTGTGACTTCTCTGCTCTTACATGCTACACCAGAGAAAGGAAGTCTTATCTTTCCTTCATGGCTCATGGGTAGAATAGCTATTTCAAAGTCTTTGTTTTATTGTATAATTCTAACATTAGGGTAGTCTAAGAGTTGGCATTATTGAATGTCTTTTCCTTGAACAACAGTTATAATTTTTCTTCTTTTTGTATGTTGAATAAGTTTGGATTGCATGCTGAAAATTTCTTTTTGTTAAGAGATTCTGGACAATGTTAAAACTCCTTCAGGTTTTATTCTTTCAGTAGGCCATCTACCAGGTTAAGCTCAGATTTCAAGTTCTGCTCCACCTTGCCTGATATGTGGTTCTCATGTCAATGGGTGTTCAGAGCCTTTCCAAGGCTGTTTGTGTCCACCCCTTAAATGTCAGCATTGCTCTGGGATCAAGACAGTGAGATATGTCATGCTTCAGTTTTTAAAGCCTTTGTCATTCTCCTTTGGGTCTTTTTTCAAGCATGCAGAGCGCAGGACAAATACAGAAAGACTCTTTCATCAGCTCCCTTCCCTCCCATATTTTTTCCCCACACTCTCTAGCTCTCAGGATCCTCTTTTCTTTTTCTCTTCCATAAGATTAGCATTATAACCCAGTGGCAGAGCATGTGTCTAGTATGCACAAATCCGCGGGTTCAATCCGCAGGATAAAAAACATAGGTAATTACTTTGTGGCAAGGGGTTAAGCATAGGGAAGGGAGAGGAAGGGAACAAGGAGGAAAGGTGTGGATGCTGTGACCTGCATCCTCCTAGTGAAGAGGAAGATGGCGTAACCCTTCGTACACAAAGGTGGATAGATCTTATGTTCTCCCATCTTCAAACTGCCCAGCACGATTATTTTATTGATCTTTGAAGTGTCAGTAAAGCAGGGGTTAGGAATTGTGTGTTGCAGGTAAAAAAAAAGCCACTCAGAAAGGTACAGCTTTGAAAATGAGCTTGGTACAAAGACCAAGTAAAAGATCTTTTAAATTAGAGCTCCTGCTGTGTGTAGCAGTTCTTGGGTTTTGTTTCAGTTCAATTTGATAAAAAGTAGTAAATATATTTTATACTAATATTTGGGGAAATATAAAGCTAAGTGAGCTCTGTCATAATGTAGTTGGGGACAGACATCTGCAGTTTATCACGAGTCAGTTAGACCCTGCAGTCAGTATGATATAATGAATGCAGATGAAAATGACATTTATTTGAGCTGAATTATAGGAGAATTAGGAAGTATTCTCTTGACTGAGAAGTTACTTATAGATAATGAAGATCTAGAAGAAGAACATTTTGGATCCCCTGAAGTATGTAGAGTTATTAAGAAGCATGATGTATTAAATCTAATCTGATGAAGCATGAACTGTGTGGAAGGAAATTAGTTTGTCTCCTTTCTTTGGTCCCTCTGAAGGTGATTGTCTAGGTTGGAGCACTGTCTTCTGATTCCCAAGATGTTTTTCTCTGAAGTGCTTGCTTAGTCGTGTGTTTCATAGCATTCATACATTCATATTTTTGTCCATTTATTCATTCATTCCTTCTTTCACTACACAACAGTTACTCCATTGTTAGTTATCACATGACAGTCATGTTGCTAAATTAGCCTGTAGACACAGTTGAAAAGACGCATGTGGTCTCCCCTGAAGTTCATAGTCTAGTAGGAAGGGTAGAGAAAAAGTAAACCCATGTGACCGCAACCAGTTGAAATTACATCATATGCAACTAAAAGCCAAAGAAGTTGTTAATACATTCAACCAGTGTTTGTTGATTGCATGACACATATTAGTATGTGTTATAAGAGCTGGAGATAGAGTAGTGAACAAAGTGAACAAAAGCCCCTGCTTGGTGTGGGTGGTGTCAGAGGGATTTGATCCATCATAACAGCTAGAAACGTCAGCTAGAAATGGCATAGAAATTGAAACTTAATTTTGTGTTACCACCCCACTACTACTTAAAGTAGTACCTGACGCATAGAAAATATTTTTTCAAATTAATACTAATAATATGAATGATATTTACAATAAGTAACATAAGTAACATGATAGTAACAATAAATAATGCCTTGTAACTGCTGCTTTTATTACTTTTAGTTAATATTGATTACTTGCTGTAGATTAGTTTATTCATATGTTTTAATTCAATATATTATATAATCTTCATAACCACCTTAGGATATTATTTAAAAAATTCTATTCCTTGATGCCAAAATTAAGTCATTGAGATGTGGAAGGTTTTCTCCCGAGATTTTACAGCTAGTAATTGGAAAAGATAGAATTTTAACCCAATTTAGGAACCTCAAATCTACATAAATCTTAAATCTTGGAGTGCACGATCATTTTGCACTTTGTATGAAGTCCACATTTGCAATCTTGTGTGTTCGTGTGTGTGTGTGTGTGTGTGTGTGTGTGTGTGTGTGTGTGTGTGTGTATGTGTGTGTGTGTGTGTGTGTGTGTGTGGTGGGTAGAGGATGCTTCACCGCAATTGAAAGTTGAGAAATAAATGGGGGAGTCGAGGAAGTAAAGATGGAGTGAGAATTTGTGAGAAAATGCTCACAATCACTGAAGTTTTTCCTCTTTTACCTCTTTTACCTGTAGCGTTGAGACAATAGTGTTGTTCTGTTCATTATAGAGATTTGAGTCTGAAATAAGATATTGTACATAACATCAATTATAGGTTCAAATGCTTCTTAGGTTGATAGTATCTGTGTTCATATTTCTAGATTGTTTTAAGAATTTTAACTGGCTTCTCTGCACAGTTGTGTGACAACCACACATGCACAAGTCAATAGCCAACAGCAACTGACTAGGAACTGAGACTGCACTTCTGTGAGCCATTACCAGAAATGCTGTAAGAAGATGTGTTTAATGGGAGAAATGTAGACCAGTGTAAGATGAAAAGGAAGCCTAGTTAACTTGTTTTGACATTCGGGCCACTGATAAATACCTGGGATGATGGAAATTCCAGAAATAGGCAGCAAGGTGTCCTGAGAACCTTGGAAAAGCATGGAAATGGGGCATCTTGGAAATGGTACTCTCTGTCATGATGTTCATAAAGAAGACCACAGTTTAGTGACAGGGACACAATCCTAGGTCAGAAGGTAAAGGCATCCAAGATGCTGGAATTGAGCACTCACTTTTTTCATGTCATTGTGGGAAGCACTGATTTCTGTACTTCGCTCACTGATACAGTGCTGCTGCAAGGGAGCTGGGTTTCTAACCATTATCTCTGCTGTAATAGTTCTTACTCAATGGCTTTATTACAATAGGAAATGAATGAAGTCTGCCATTTGCCAAATGGATCTATTCAGATATAAATGTAGAAATTGGGGAAAGAGCACCGTGTTAGTGCCTGGGATGGGCCCAGTGGGATCAAAATGATGTAACTGTTGATCAGAGTCTATCACCTGATCACAGTGACCTTTGGTTGATAGACCCCAGTGGTGTTTTAATCCACAGAAATTAGTATCAGTTCAGAGTTAGGGTCTAGGTCTAACAGATCCAACTATTTTATTTTCTCCAGTTCAAGAAACCTTGACTAGTTAATTGCCACAGCTCATTTGGGGGAGGATTGAAGGAACATATTATAGTTATGTAAACCATATACCTTGAAATTTATATAGTTACATAAGCTATTTAACTTATAGCTGTATAAATTACATTAGTTTATATAGTGATAGTTATCATCTGTGGCAGAAAAATAGTGGCGTTCTTTAAGGAGATCTGATCTCCTTTCAGCCAAGGGTTTGCGATTCTTTGTCATGGTGACACAAGTCAGGTTTCTGGATCCAAGATTGGGAGATTTTCCTCCTATACAGATCAAGTGATACTTTAATAGGACACTCATCTATTCTATTTCTAAGAATGCCATAACTGATTGATCATTGCCCAAGATTCTTTGGTCAAAAATTTCTGATGAACACTTTCCCTTGTTTCTTGCTAAAGTCATTACATATCCCTTGTGTGTGGCAATTAATGGTGCTACTTGGTCTGTGATCATGTAACTCCCACTGAAACTGAGAAGCTCTTGCATTGAGATTTTTAAAGGATATTGGTGCTTGCTTTATTATATTTACTAGCTCTTTGGTGAAAGGGTTTTTCCAGTCTTTCTTGAAAAAAATCAAAGGAAAGAGAGTACATTGGTAGGAGCCCATGTTAAATCTATCCCAATGTTCTGGTCTCTCTGAGCACCAGGTTTTTTTTTTCTTTATATCCCAGGGAATTTTTGTCTTATGAATTGTATATTAAATATATAGATTCTAATAAATGTGCTCATATCAATAAATTAAGCCTCATTCAAAATGACCTTTCAGTCTCTGACTAAATACTTATAAAATCCCTTCTCACAAATAGTTCATGCTTTAGTAAAATACATAAGTCAGAGTTTGCAATTCTCTTGGAGAATAGATGAGGTCCTATTTTGTCAGATACTATACTGTCTCCTTTGGACATTAGATTTTAGTCATTATATTCGGTGTGATAAGAATATCTTATTAATAGTCAGCTCTATGAGATGCCTCAGGCAAAGCAGCCACTTTAGGTGAGTTGTTATTGGGTCTTAAAGTAAGAGAAGGTGAGCGCCCTTGGAAGAACACCAAGGCTTCCATTGTCATGAGCCTTCCCAGGCATCCTCGGTGGTGCCCTGACTTTCACAAAAGACACTGTTTGCATCTGTGAATTCATTTTCCATTATAATTCTTCAGCTTACACAATTAAATTTTGTGTCTAATTTAAGCAATGTCTATCATATATCCTGAAGAGATAAAAGATTCTCTGAGGACTGCCATAGAAGTTTTCATTTTCTTGAATTGTGTTAAAAAATCCTGTGCTTGCTTATTTCTTTTTGCAAGCTGTCCAGAAGACATAAATAAAAGTAAACCTCACCTCACAGTTTTGCAGCCATCACTGCCACTATAAAAGCTTCTCCAAGACACTTATTTTATAGGTTCCTCATTGCACTCTACTGCAGGTGATAATTTAGTGAAACGTGATGGCAAAGATAATCAGAATCCCATTTTTGGTTGACAGAGAGTTCAGTGTAGCATTCAGACTGATGGCATAACCACATCAACCCTAGGTTTTACCTCTAAATGTCTTTATTTCTGAAATTACACATGGTGTCAATTACTGTATCAAGTAGATCCAATTAGTAAACTGTAAAGCATTAGGGCCTTCTACTCAGTGAGTTTATCACTGAGAATGGAATACACAAATATGGGAGGAGTGACACATTAAAATAATAATATGAGGTCACTCAAAACAAATGCAGGAAGCAGCTGCCATCCCTGAGGGCTGGAGAAACAAAAGGTTATCACAATCTGGAAATGAGGAGGATGGGCCCCACAGAGTTGGTGAAAGACTTGCACATCTGTTTTTTGTGAGTGCTTCTGAAGTGTAGTGAGGCTGATTCTGTAAGCACTGGAATTTACAGGAAGCCAGATCCAGCTGTTGGGGCTACAGCACAAACAGGAACAGAAAAAAAAAAAAAAAGAAAAAGGAAAAGCCCCTCTCCATGATTTCTGCCTTCCAATTTCCTCTAGCATCTCCTCCTATTGACTGAACTTAACTAGAGCCAGTTGGCAAATGAGTCTGGAAAAATGTAACTTGCAGAGTTCCAGACCAAGCATTACATGAAAGAAAATACAGTAGTCCCTCTGATTCATGGTTTTGCTTCCCCGGGTTTCAGTTACGCTCCGTCAGCTGTGGTCTGAAAATAAAAATGGAAAATTCCGAAATAAACTATTCATAAGTTCAAAATAGCCATTCATGTGGTATTTTGTTATAATTTTTTCTAGTTTATTATTATTATTGTTAAACTTCTTCTCTGCCTAATGCACAAATTAAACTTTGTCATAGTTATGTGCAAGAAAAAAAAAGCTACATAGAGATGTTTTGGTACTGTGTGTGATTTCAGGCATCCATTGGGGTGTTGGAACGTATCCTCTTTGTGGAAGAGGGGATCTGGAGCTGAGTAGCTGTAGGTACACAACCAGCTTACAGACGTTCAATAGATGTGCTAGAGTAATGATTCTTTTTAAAAATTGCCATCTAAAAGATGAGTTAGAGTTAGGCTAAAAGGAGGTGAAAATATTTCAGTCAGAGAGCATGCAGTAAACAAAAGACTAAGAGGAAGAGGGAATGGCAAATTCAAGTAATTAAGCAAGAAACTCATACCATTTTCTTCACAGAACACAGAAAACTTATTGATGTTTATTCCTTTTTTGGGGTTACTATCACTATCACAACAGCGGTTCTTCAGTTCTGATAGTAAATTTTTGTTGTTGTTATAGTAACAGAAACCCGTAAGTCCACAGATTTTTTTTTTACATACATTCTCCATGTTTAGCTTCTGAAGAAGCTTCAAAGCAATTTGCCTGTTTTTAGTTTTGTCTTGGTCTCTTATTCTCTCTCCATATAGGTAAACACACAAACACACACAAATGCAAATATGCATATATTTGTGGTTTTTCTGTCTCATACACACACAGAGAGACACAGACACACACACTTGCTGAGTTGTGATAAAAATAGCGAATGCTTACTTTTCATAAAAAATTATTACAGTAAAACACTCCTTGTCATTAATCTCCCACAAAGTACTTCTCTTCTCATGGAACACACTTAACTCATCATTCTTGCCATTTTTAAAAATAGCTCTGGCGTTCCACTTTCTTGAGTATTGTCAGTCGTACCATCACGGTCACCTCAGTGTTCCGATTTAATTCCAGATGTTTACCTTTCTTCATCATTTTAATTTTGAGGAAGCGGCAGGAGTCATGCAGTGCTGATCCATGACTTCACCTTTTCACTGGACGGTATGTAGAAGAAGTGTTCACTGTATACTTGATCACACCTCATAAAGGTGTTTCAAGAGACTTCCAGAACTGCTTCAGAAAAAGAATGATGGGAAAAGTGTGTTCAAAGTGAGGGGGAGTGTTTTGAAGGAGATTAATAGTATTATGGTTTTATTTAAATAAATTTAAAAATTTAAACATTTACTGTATATTTTGATCATACCATGTATGTATTTTTTTGGATTTTTTTGAGTAAGAGGCAATATAGGAAATCAAAGAACACTAAGTTAGTAGTCTTCTCTTTTTTTTGGTTTTAGAGGTTTATGTTTCATAGAACATTTTCCATAAAATGTGATATGATTTTCATTTGAAAGTCTTCATTTGGCTTTTTCTCCCGGTGAGGACTACCTTGAACAGCTCCAGGATGTCAGGTGATGTCAGCTGTGTCACTGCAGCCCAGTGGATCAAAAGGACTTTAATCATCCTTCACTTTAATGTAATCACAGACCACATGTGTGGGGCTGAGGCCTTGAGAACAAGTGGCGTCTTGTTTGTCTCCTGGTCTGCTGCTCCTGCAGGCATCTAGAAACGAGAAGAGTGCCTAGATTTGTTGTCCGATTTGGGCTACTGTATTTTACTACTTAGATCTGTGCTTAAAAAGACATCTGGAATGGGTACTTGGGCACCAATACCCGATGGCTAGTAAGGAAAGGCAAACTGTTTCTGAATCCTCTCTTTAGAACTCACTGGAGCTTCAAGTTCTTCAGAGCTGGTTTGCGCCATGTGCTGAGCACTGATATATGGCACATTAACTATAGAATGACATGCCGATTTATGGATTTATGGTTTTGTTTAATCATCCACCATTACGAACTGTCAGAGATAAAAGTTTAAAGTGGTTCTTTGACTTTTTGATCTCTTTCTTTCTTGGGATAAAAAAAAAAAACACTGCTTGTTCCTTTTTCTTTCATTGATGTTTTTCTGATTGCACCCTAATCCACATAACTGGTTAGTTAAGGAGGGCTTTTTCAACTGTACTATTTTCTTTCCTCACACAGTATGGGGCAAGAAAAATATCCAGATTACTTAAATTTCTCCTTCATTATAAACAAAAGCAAGAAACTCAACTAGAAAAGGGAAATAACCCATAAATCCTCTTCCCAGGTGCCTGCATTTATTAGAAGGGATTTTTTTTTTCTAGAAGAGATGAAAACACACTTTGTGGTGACTGGAGGGAGGCACTGGAGAACACAGGGGCATCCTTGCTGGAGAGTGTGTTAGAGACCACGCTGCTCATTAGTGGTCAGCCCTGAATGATAAGATGGTATTGAAAGAAGAGAAAGAAATGTGTTCTAAATCCAGTGGACAATCTTTTCCTTTCTTCTCTCTTTTGGCATACCGAGAGATCCACTCACTGAGCTTGGGAGAATCTGGAATGTGAGTGATGTCTTAATTATAAGTTGGATATTTACTTATGCAGTGAGCTTATTCATCCTTTCATGTGTCTGAAAATGCAATGTAGAAAGTACAAGGGTAGGACGAAGAGGATTGAGTACTAAGAGAGTCAGATCTTTACTGCTCAGTACATAAAGCTTATACTCTTTCCACAGCTGAGGTGGGCACTGTAAAAGAGAATGAGCAACTAGCCATGTTGCTAGAAGGAGCAGGATGTTTCCCTGAGGGACATAGAGTCTGGTTGGATTGGATGGGGCCACATGGAATATATTATTCACATCAAGGAGCCAAGTGTCTTTGTTCTTAAAGAAGGCCCAGTACTGTCCATGTGAAAGAACATTTTGAATATCTGGAATGTAGACAACATCAGCAGCCAGGGAGGACAAACAGCAGTAACAGTGAAACCACAGATGTGCATCCCGTTTCTCTTAATTTTGGAGGAAACTGACTGAAAAGCAGGACCCTGGTAACATCAACAGTTTCTGAGTGACCAGAAAAAACGATTTCTGTACATTGCACTGTTTTTTTTTTTTTTTTAACACATGTTAAACTTAACAAGCACCTAATTTGGAAAGAAGTGGTCTGATAAACAGCTTAAGGGACGGCAGGTACTAGTCAGTGATGGACAATATACTCTGAAAAATCTCTCTAAAAAATAAAAAGGGAGAGACTCAAAAGAGGAAAGGGGAGGCGTTGAAGAAGTGGAGGAGCTGACACTATTATTCTTCTAGCTCTGACCAGATTCAGGGGAGGAACAGAGCGGTAAACTACTTGGGACTGCATTTAATTTTAGTGGGCTGGGTTATATTGTACCTCAAATCAGCTGTAAAAGTATAAATTCTGCTTGAAATATCATTAAGGAGAAGGCAAAGAGGATTTGATGTAATTCATTTAAAAGCAAAGATTAGACAGAGAAGAAAAGAGTCTCTCTCAGTCTGAACTCCACTGATCCAGCCCATTCACCAGCACATGAAGCGTTGCGTGACCTTATTACTGACCTTTTTATCTACTAATGAGATCTTCTGAAATCAGATCACTACAGTTCCATAGGCACCATCTTAGAACTTGCTGATCCCTTTGCCTGGAAGCCCCTTGCCTGGATCTTCACAAGATTGGCTTCTATTTTCCCTCAAGACTTAGCTCAGAAGTCCTTCCCTCAGCAAGGCAATTCCTGACGGGTTAATGTTGCTCCCTCCCTTACCGAGTTACTTCATCTTATCTCTAATTATTTTAATTATTTGTTTACTTGTTCATTGGCACTGAGTCAGTTTATTTCATGTCTTTTCCTCCCAGTACATGAGATATAACTAATCGATAAACATGTAATAATGAGAGAGTAGGACAAGCTTCAGTAATTCAAGAGAACCTCAAGGTCACTGGTAAATAGTCAGAAAAACACCTGCCAGATATCTAACTCTCTTTCAAATGTAAACCTGTGGCTAATGACAGAATTAATTAGGCCTCTACCTTGAGGCCTTTCAGGGTAGGGGAAGACTCTTGAATCAACTCTGTTTTCCTTGCAACAAAACCATTTCCTTTGGAAAGTACAATAAAATAATTTGTATTCATAATATATCAGGTTCTTTGGACATTTATTCATTTACTTTGAGAAAAAACTCTTTAAGGTCAGAACTGTCATTTTATACGTCAAGAATCTAAGACTAAGGGACATGACTAGTAATTTGTTGGATTAATATTGCATCTGTGTTTGTTTGTTTGACTCTGAAGTCCATAATCTCCGTGTGTCCTTTTGTTACTTTTCATCCCCAAATGCTCAGGTCACCAATTACATCAGGCTGATGACAGGAGAGTTGAGATGCCCCTTTTCTCACTGTTCATTTATGACTTTGGCTGCAAAATCAGGGACTCACAAACAAGTCTTGGATTTGCTTTTTTGCTGTATCTTTATGTTTTGGTGTACTTTTTTTTTGCAATGGATCTTAAATCCTCAAAGAACATAAACTGTAGAGTCACTGGTTGTCACTGGTTGTCTGATACAAAGATTATTCAAGCAAGTGACTTATTGGGAAGTATTAAGGGAGAAGGAAAGCAGGACATAGTGGGGCAAAAGTGAGCAAGGAGATGTGTAGTCCCAGGTGAAGTCCCAGGAAAGGTATAACCAGTTCTTGCAGGGACCTTCCTGAATGGAGCCACACTTTGGAGCTGTGATGCCCTGAGGTGAGGAACTGGGTTTCCACGTGACCATGCCAGTCCTGGGCCAGGGGAGAGACAGGGATGGATGGAAACTTGCAGCAGCTTCTGGCTTTTCTGCCATAGCCCAAGCTGTACCAGGGCTCGTGGGTACTCACTGGAAGATAACCCATGCCTAGGACTTGGGAGGCAAAGCACACCGAGCCCCATGGGTGTGTTTCTTTGGTTTGGGGTGAGGCACTGTTTAGTGCTTAATATATTGATCATAATCGTCTCACTGTAAAGGAAAATTACTTAAATTCCTCTTGTATGAAGAAACAAAAGTTTATTTGTGTTGTTCAATAACTCTAGCAATATTTCTTCTCCATTGGGTATTATGAAATAAAGATGTAGGGTGACATAGTGGTCACCAAATGGGTTTTCAGTGGACAGTGCACATGGTTCTAGTTGAGGTGCTGGGCTCTGGAGGAGCAAAGTGTTGGGTGCATTCTGACTAGCTGTACTACCTCCTCAGCCCTAAGCCTCTGCACATATATTGGTCCAGAGGCTAAGTGCACTTAAGTCGATTTATGGGTGCTTCTCTTTCTAGATGCTTCTTTGTTCTGAGAGCCTTTCTGGGCCTTTCATTTTTTTCCCAGTTAGATTTCATTTCTGTTCTGCAGTTTTCTGATCCTCCCTGGCCATCCCTTCCTTTGATATATTGACGGAATCATTGGTTCTCTTGCTTTTAACTGTCTGATGTTTGTGCATGTTTAAATTATACTGTTGTGTCCTTATTTTTGGAAAAAGAGCTTAAAATGGCAACAGGGATGTTGCAAGAACTGATTTCTATTTCTTTATGTGCTTTCCCAAGGCTAACACTTTTGTTTCTCCTTTTGAGCCTAAGTTACTTTGTATTAATGTTAGCTTAATTTGCCTTTCATTGTTATTGCAGCTCAAATGATTTAACAGACAATAGAAAATCTAAAATTAGTTTAAGTACACTAGAATGCAACTCATGGTTATTTGTGAAAATTTAGTTCAATTTATAGGTATTTGTCAGAAATAATTTTTTTATTTCAAAAGAAAGGTAAGTATAAATTATGAAATATTTTCATATGTATTTTTAAAATGATAAAGTAAGCAATAAATTCTGAATTTCCTATGATCATTGATTTTGTATGTCAATTTGGCTGACCCATGTGTCCAGATTTTAGCCACACATTATTCTGGATGTTTCCATGAAGGGTTTTTTATATGAAATTAATATTTAAGTTGGTAGACTTTGAAAGAATCAAGATTACCTTTTCATAATTTTGGGAAGCCTGATCCAATCAGTTGAAGGCCCTTATAAAAAAAAGACTGCCTTCTCTGAATGAGAACGAATTTTGCCAAATGATTGCCTTTGGTCTTTAGGTTGCTAGCGTTCCCTGTTGGTGTTTATTTTCTCAACTCTTTAAAATCATGTGAGCCAATTTCTGAAGAGAGAGAGGAAGGGAGGCAAAAACTGAGAAAGAAAGAAAGAGAGAACAAAGAGAGAGAGAGAGAGAGAGAGAGAGAGAGAGAGAGACAGAGACAGAGACAGAGACAGAGACAGAGACAGAGAAATTTCTACATATTTATCATATTAATTCTATTTCTCTGGTGATCTCTGACCACTACATCTAGGTACTTTTAGCCTACATGAGTCCCTTTTTATCCATACAGCAGATGTTCTAAGACCCTCAGGGGATGTCTGGAATTATGGGTAGAATCAAACCTACATGTGCTGTGTTTTTTTCCTATATGCCCTGAAGTATTGCCACATAGTGACATAGTTAATCTGTCCTTATTATATATCATTGCTCTTGCCGTCTGGGACTATTTTTAAGAAAAATAGGGGTTATTTGTGCACAGGCGATGTGACACACTTCCGGCTGATCTGATAACTAAGTGAGCAATGAGCGGGTAGTGCATAGACAGTGGGGGTGCTGGACAAGGAGGCGATTCACACTCGAGGTGGGATAGAGAAGGGCAGAGTGAAATTTTGTCACACTACCCAGAATAGCACACAATTTAAGATATCTTATTTCTGGAGTTTTTTTATTTAAAGGTTGATCTCAGGCCACTAATATCATGGAAAGCAAAAGTGTAGTTGAGTGCAGGAGTACTATACTCTGTTAAAACCCTTCTTTAAAAAGTCCTTTGGGTGTAAGAGTTGAATTATTAATAAAATTATTTAAGAAGACATAAATGTTGAGTGTAATTTATTTTTGATGATTACTGTTATCTCTCTGTGTCCTCAAGGGTCATATGTTGGAAATTTAATTCCCAATGCAACAGCGGTGGGAAGTGGGACTCTGTGAGAGGTGTTTAGGTCATGAGATCTCCATTCTCATGAGTAGATTAATGTCATTCTAGAAAGACTTGACAAATGGAGTTTGGTGTTTTTGACCTCTTGTCACCTACCATGTAAAGACATAGTGTCCCTCCCTTCCAGAGGATGTAGTGTTCAAAGGTGCCATCTTGGAAGCAAAGAGCAGTCTTGAGTAAGTACCAACATGTTGACCTTGGACTTTGTGGCCTGCACTTCTGTGCAAAAAATAATATCTGTTTTTTGTAGACTTTTTAGTCTATGATATTTTATTAAGGCAGCACAAGTGAACTAAGATCAGGATCTATAAACAAACACATACACACTAAAGGGAAAACAGTAACAAAAGCCAATCTTCATGTTCCTTAGCCATCAGTGTAGCCTGAGCTTTGTGCTTTGCCCTCTGTCAGTCCTGTCATTGGTGAGAGGCTGTGGACCATTTGTCCTACTTCTTAAAAAGGTTTTAAGATGTGATTTTTTTCAAAATTGAGTAGTGGGTAAGTCCTTTTTTTTAAAAAAAAAGTCTGTAAAATATGAATATCCAGTGTTGAACTATGATTTTCATTTGGGAATTACCCATTGGTAGACAAAACAGAAATACCTTCTATTTTGCTGTCAGTTATATATACACTACATCTATCCTTCACTAGAGGATAAATGTATGAATATTTGTCATTTTTATAGAATGACAAATTAATAGAAAATTTTAATATTAAATGCATAAAATCCAGTAAACTAAGATATTCATTGTTAATTTTATTTCACATTAATTTGATGTCTTTTATGGTGGTGCTTTGCTAAAGTTAAATTTCTACTTTCTGCCCAAATATGAGACTATTGTTATAATTCAAAAATGTTCAGATCTAATATTTCTTTTAAAAATCATATTATGACCCAATTCTTCACCAGTTTTTTTTTTCTCCTTTGTCTTAGTCACTTTCTTGTTATTGGGACACAACATTCAACATGTATGATTTAAGAGAAGAAAAGTTTCTTGTAACTCACAGTTTCAGAGGGTCTCAGTCAGTCTGTCTGTGGGTAGCTGACAATGGCAGAAGGCCCAGCTGGAGAAAAGCTGTTCATTCTACTGTGGCCAAGGAATAGAGAGACAGGAAAGGCAGAGCTATCAAGGTCATACCCTCAGTGACTCATCCCTTCAGGCCCCACCTCCTAACAGCATGAAAAAGCATCAATGAATTAAGCCCCTATGATCCAATCACTTTCCAAATACATGAGGCTTTTGGCAGAAATTTTAGACCCAAACTATAAGAGCCTATGTTACTACAGCAAAATTTATAGTTACATCATCTACTTTAGCCTTTGGTTTATAGCAATGCATTTTGTGTGTGTGTGTGTGTGTGTGTGTGTGTGTGTGTGTGTGTGTGTGTGTGTAAATATACCCAGTGATGTATTAGTAAATGTTTAGTTACCAGTTTGATGATACATAAGCAGATTTTATTAAAGTGAGTGACATACGGGATGTGAGGCACATACGTTATTTACTGTAAATTCCACGTACCTAAGTGATTGTCATGGATTGCTTTTGCTGATTTGGTGAAAATTCTGGTTCTTTGTGTGGAGTCAATTTATGGTTACAGTTGATGAATGAGTGTACTTCTCACATGAATGTTGAATGATATTTTCATTTATGTTAGTTTAACAGGAAAGGGAAAAAATGAGAATCTGTGTTAGAACTTCGTTTTTTTTTTACTACTGATTAAAATTATATCCTTGAATATTGGAAAGGATTTTTTAACCTTCTAAAATATTTACAATGTGAAGTTTTGAAAAGACAATACACAGTTTAAAGTTTAATTTCCATCATTAACATATTCTATCCCCTTCTCAAGTCTAGACAATCAGGAAAATAATAAATAAAATCCTTGTTTGCAATGTTTTCTGATTTCAAGCCACAAGTGCTGAATACAGAATGGGAAAAAATGAGCAGAGCTTCCCATAATCTGGACTTCCTAGCAAAAAGATGTGGGGAGAAAAGAACCCTGTTACATTTCAGACAGGACTGTAAACTGATACTACCACTCTGGTAAGCAATATGGAGATTCCTCAAAAGGCTGCAAATGAATATTCCACTCAATCCAGTGATATCTTTCCAAAAGAGTTAAAAGTAACATTTAACAGAGATACATGTATACCCATGTTTATAGCAGCACAACTAACAAATGGGTAAATTGTGGAAGATGTTGAAATATTCATTAACAGACCAGTAGATATAAAAACTTTAATATATGTATATATTGGATTTTAATTCTTTCTTTTCTCTTCCTGCCCTCCCACACTTTCTTTTATCCACATTCTCTTTTTCTCTGCACAAAACATTTCTCCCTCTTTTCTATCTTCATGTTTATTTTGATTCTTTTTA
This sequence comes from Ctenodactylus gundi, assembly GCA_004027205.1. Classification (NCBI taxonomy): domain Eukaryota; kingdom Metazoa; phylum Chordata; class Mammalia; order Rodentia; family Ctenodactylidae; genus Ctenodactylus; species Ctenodactylus gundi. The sequence goes on from PVKB01004777.1 coordinate 21,973, forward strand.
CTTATTTCTATTTTATTACGACTTATTTAATTTAAGTTTAGGTAACTTGATTTGTAGTCATGGCTGGATTTACTGTTAAGCTCTTCAGTTTTACATATCTCTGCCATCAGGCTGTGGTAGTTAAAGTCACATGCCAGAAATCATAAATGAAAACAAGGAAAAAGAATTGTGGGTTAATACTGGATAATATGGTGATTGTGCAAATGATCTACAGTGTGCCTCTGGTGATATTTTTAGGATTTAAAAATTCTTATGAGGAATGCTATACCCCAGGGAACATATATGCAAGTCCCAGGACACAATGGCTTCTTTTAGGTGAACACTGATTTTTTTTCTTCCAGAGGGCAAAAGAGAGCTACGAGGGAAATACAAGTGGACATGATGCAACAGGGTCTCCCCTTCAGTGCTAGTGTTAAAGCAGCATCTGTGGGATTCAAAAGTCTCTCAGATTTTTAAGCAGGTAGAAATCCTGTTTAACATTGTATTTAGTGAGGAAACTCTTAAAGTGAGAAGGCTTCAATATTCAGATGAGGTTAGAAAATGGCCTCTTCCATGAATTGTTAGTAGCTAAGGTTGTTATTTCCAGGTAGGACACAGACCTGTGAACTGAGTTTTTCCCTATGAATTATCTAACTAAGGAACTATGTATCAACCCAAGAAAACTGATAAGCACTTCTCTTGTTAAAAAAAAAAAAGAAATGATAGCTGGACAGTTTTCACACAAGGGTTCATATCTTTGCCTGGAAATTCCCTGTTGACCACTAGAATACTCAATCCAGAACAGCTATCGTGTGAAACAAACTAGTGGAGATCTTCCTTTTAACCAAGTACCATAGAGCGTTGCCTGTGAGACAGAAAGAACTGTAGATTAGAACTTAAGTAGTTTTATGTTGGAGGACTTGGTTACTTGGATGGGAATCCAAATCTTAGATTATTAGTTTTATTAAGAGTCTTTAAAATGCTTGTAGAATTTTGAGAATATAAATTTGTTATGTTGCCCCGAGGTTAGTGATTTATATCACCCTATTAGTACTTGAGATCTTCTGAAATCTGATCAGTGACTGAGATCTTCTAAGCATCTACATGTTACTAAATATTCAAAATATTTTGCATTAATTTTGATTTTCAAATATGTCACAATGAGAAAAGAATTTGGCTAATCAAACTTATTAAACTACGTCAAGGCGAGTTAGTATCACAGGAAGAGTGAAGCCTGCTTTCTCTGCTGCAAGCACTTTTGCTCAAAAGGCACCTGTGAGAAAAGACTTCAACATTACTTCAGAAAGGTGCAAGAATGATGAGATAAGTGTATTTGAAATGAGAAGGAAAATTTAAGACAATGTATCTTTCACTGTAATTCTTTTTTGATTTAAATCTGACAGTGCCAATTCTGATGGCATGGTCGTGTAATCCCAGCACCATGGAAGTCTGAAGCAGGAGGATTGTAAGTTTGAGCCCTGTCTGGGCAATTTTTGAGATCCTATCTCAAAATCAAAAATGAAAAAATTAGGCTGGGGATGTAACTCAGTGCAAAAGTCTTTGGCTAGACCTCCAGCACTACAAAAACACAACCAAAAATCTCAAAAGCCTGTAAAACAAAAACCACAGACCTCCAAAACCAACTCCTTTGTAAACTACAACATCAACAACAGCAACCACCACAACAATGACAATAACAAGAATCACACTGTATTTTTAAATCACACGTTGGAATGTCTCTCCCACTATTCTCTCCTGATTTAGAAATATAAGCATAAAAATATGTTTTTATAAAAATTCTATTTACAGAGTAAGTTCCAATTTGTATATTGGATAGGTTTTTCACTGAACTTGGATATATGTCCGTGTTTATTCATGTAAGATTTGCTTCATTATTTTTCTGATCATCAGTAAACCCCCCAAATGCTCTCCACAATTTTCATTTATATTCTTTTTGATGGAATTCCAATTATTTGCTGTTACAAGTGTTTTTTTCTTATTGATTCAAGAAATGTATTTTCAAAAAATTAAGCTGTCTATATCCAGAAGATAAGATATTTTAAATATTTTTAGTGCCTTTTTCACTTCTTATAGATGAGGAAACTGGGGACCAGCTAGTAGGTAGTAGAAAATTGATATAAAAAATGTTTGTGTTCATGTAAGCTTAGTAATGTATATAGAATGGTGGTATTTTTCCCCCATTTACTACTTAATAAACAAGGATATGGATCAAATGATCTACCCTTAGGAATACTGGATGCGTTACTTAAATTCAATTGGTGATAGGTTTTATGTTAAAATATAACTTTAATGCATGGTTTAGATTTGAAAATTCAGGGTTAACTTGCTTCACAACAGTGAGTCTGGAAGCTGGTTGTGAGTGAGTTTTAGGTCCCAGCTTCTGGTCTACTTCTGGAAATTAAGTCTTATGTTGGGACTACCCAGACAACATAGGAAAGCTTGGTGTATAAAATGAGAAATAATTGGTACATACCAGGCATGCTATTCCTAAGAAAATCTATTTTGGATTTTGAAATATAATCTACTAACTTATTCTAGATCTTTCTAGGAAGCATGCATGGGTGTTCTCGATGATGAAGGGGACTAAGTGGGTTCCCTTGAATTCAGACGTCATTCAGTGATAGATCCCAGACTCAGAGCTTGTGGTGAGGCTGAGCCCACAGCACTCGACTACGTGTCTGGAATTCCGTTGCTCTGGCAGGAGACAGACCTGCGTGATTACCACCCCCAGCTGCGGGCCAGATGGCACTGGCAGCGCGTGCTGCAACTAATCCCCAGGAGCTTCAGAGATGACAAGGGAAGGCGTGTGTTTAGTCTTATCTGCTTCCACCCAAGATGGAGCTAATTCCATCCTTCACTCCTTTTCCCCTTCTGTGCTCTCTCTTCCACCCACGCAAACCTACTCAGACTTCAATGCTAACTTTGAGTTTCCATGTAGCTTTCTCTGACAATTCCAGCCTGTGCACTGCTCACATCAATTTCACCCGTTAGATTGTTATAAATCATTTTGCCTGTTAGGTTGTGGAGATGAAGTGTTTAGGATGGCCACGCAACCTGGGTGAATATTCGCTCCACATGAGTGACTGCACTTTAGAATCATTTGGAAAGATCGAAAAATCCTTACATGGAGACTGTGTCCCAGATCAATTAAATCTGAGTGACTGGAGATGAGACCCACCCACCCACTTCATATTTTGAATTTCCCAGGTGATTTCAATGTGTAGCCAACTTCGCAAAACCTGCTCTAGGTGTACACTGTAGTTAGGAAAACTCTAGTATACTTTATTGTCCTTAACACTGGCTTGGCCACAGAGTCAAGATTTATATACACTGATGCTTGGTTCCTGCCTGAGAGACCGTTTGCCCGCATGTGTGATTAATTGTGTGCTTGGTTCCCACACCTGCTTAGTAGTCTAGACAGGCAGTGATGAAGGTATTAGGATGCAAGCTGTATATCGAAGTCTGGATTAAGATCTTTGTGTGTCAGATAAACAGTTAAGCAAATGCATACTGCTTACTTCATAAGATTCTTCTGAGGATTAATTTTCAAAGCTCTGGTTATAATTTATAACATGAAATTTGTCTGATTAGCAGATTTTTAAGTGTTCAACATAGTATTGTTTTCTCCCATTTTATTGGTATGTGTGTATGTGATTCATAACCTTTATATTGAATTTGAGTGTTTTGTGCACATATATATCTCATCAGTAGTGCAATATTGTTAACTGTATTCATACCCTGCACAGCAGACTGCTGTAACATTTTCACCTTTGCATTAGCTAGGACTGTGTAGCACTGCATAGTGACTCCATGTTTCCTTCTCTCTGGAGTCCCTGAAGTCCCCATCCCACTTTCTGCTTCTGTGACTCCAACTGTTATGAACACTTTATGTTAATAGAGTCATCTCTGTCCCTCTGTGACTGGCTTATTTCACTTTGCATAATATGCTCAGAGCTCATCGATGTTGCAGTGTGTTTTAGAATTCCCATGCTTTAGAAAGGTGAATAGCATTCCAGAGTGTGTATATGTTTGTATCACATTTTACTCGTCTGTTTGTCTCTTAGTGGACAATTGATTTGGTTTCACCTACTGCTTATTGTGGCTGATGTAGTCATGGATGCAGGAATGAAAACATTTCTTGCTCTTTTTTTTCCCCTCAGAAAATTCTCTTTAAATTTGATTTTTGACAATTTGATTACAGCACACCTGAGGTTTGGGGGTTCATCCTGGTGCGAAGTGGGCCCTGTGAATCTAGGTATCTGTTTTCCTCCTCAAGTTTGAGGAGCTATCATCAATCATAATTTCTTCCAGTAAGGTTTCTCTATTTTGTTTTCTATTCTGTCCTTCGTAGGCCCCACACTATTACATAAGTGTGGCTGTAGTGTCCTCAAGTCCCTCAATTTTCTTCACTCTTAATTATTCTTCCTTCTTTTTTCTTATTGACCTGATTTACTATTCTGTAAGTTAATTTTAAAATTATCTCTTATGCTTGATCAAATCTGATTGAATTCTTCTAGTGAAATTTTCAAGTCAGATATTTTATTCTTTAGGTTCAAAATGTGTGTTTTGTACTTTTAAATAGTTTCCATCTCTTAATTACTGTCTCATCTTGTTCATGCATTATTGTAATGTTTTGGGAGCATCCTTCTGAGATTATTTTAAATTCTTTGCTAGAGCATTCACATTCTCTTTTTTCTGGAATTTGTTTCTAATGATTTACTATATTCCTTCAGTTAAGATGTGGTTTTCTGTTTATGTGCCTTGTAACTTTGTGTTGGGATTTGTGCATTTGAAAAAGCTAGACGTTTTTTTATGAGTCTTTCCTCTTACCATATAGGGGGGCAGACCTTTACTACTAGTCACTCTAGCTAGAGACTCTAGTGACCTCTCAAATGTTTTTTTTGTTAATAACAATGTTTTTTTTTCTTTTCTTAAACTCATACTGTTTTTTTGACCAGCTTTTGTATGTGGGATCCAGCTACAGGACTTTCTGGAAAAGCAGGGCAGGAAAAAGATCAATGACTGCTGAAGATTGTGGAGAAAGGAGGGGTGAACAGGTAGAACACAGAGGTTTTGTAGGCCAGTGCAACTCTTCTGTTGGCTGTGATAATGGGTACGTGCCATTATACGGTTTTCATAACCTAAGAGTGAACATCATGCAAACTATGAGCTTTTGGTGATAAGGATTTATCAGTAAAGGGTCATTGCTCATAACACATGGATGTATCTTGTACAGGAGGTTGTGTGCGAGTGCAGAGGATACATGGGTGCTCTCCATACTTTCTGCTCTGTTTTACTATGAGATTAAAACTGCTCTAAAAATTAGTCTATATGTAGTAGTTGGATGTAATAGCACACAACTGCAATGCCAGCTGCTAGTGAAGCAGAGGCAAGAGTACGCCAAGTTTGATGTTACCTGGGCAACTTACGCAAGGTGTGTGTCAAAATTTATTTTTTATTATTTGTTCATATATGAACTACGGATTCAATCACACATTGGGAACATATGGCTTGGAGAGACAATGACCATCTACACCACTTTGGCCTCTTTTCCCTTCCTCATACTCTTGCCCTACACCTTCGTCCTCTCCTACTCTCAGAGACTCATCCCTTTCCTAGCAGTCTATCACCCCTCCTCCTCCCCTCTCTCTCACATTCAGGCCTTTTTATGCTTACTTTGTATAAATGAAAAACTGTTACAGAATACTTGCTATCAGACATTTCTCTGTGTTCCTGTGTTTCTTGCTTGCTGGTTAGCCAGCTCCCCACTGTGTGAAGAGTATAAAGGTAGCCTGGCTCTGAATTCATGGCCCTGGCCAGTTTGGAATAATCCAGGCAGAGGCCCGCTAGTGTAATAAATCTTCCTTTCACCTCTGACCACTTGGCTCTGAGTCTTGATATCGCTGATGTATCAGATCTCTGTAACTGCTGCATAGTGTGCCATTGTGTGTAGGTAACACATCTTCTTTATCCATTCCTCTGCTCATGGGCAGGACTTGGCTCTTACGAATTGCACTGCTATGAACATGGGAATGCATGTGTCTTTATGGCATGCTGGCTTTATTTCTTTTGGGAACATGCCTAATAAATCTATAGCTGGACCAAATGGGATTTCTATTCTCAGCTTTCTAAGGAATCTCCAGACCGTTTGCTATAATGGCTGAACAAGATTACAATCCCACCAACAGTGTAGAAGTATTCCTTTTTGTTCCACAGCTTTGCCAACAATTGTTGTCTTTTGAGTTCTTGATATAGATGACTCTCACTGGGGTGAGATGAAACCTTATTGTTGCTTTTATTTGCATTTTTCTGATGTCCAGTAATGTCGAACACTTTTTTTTTTGTGTGTGTTGGCCACTTGTACTTCCTCTTCTGAGAAGCTTCTTTTCACTTCAGCTGCTCAAATCTTTTCTGGGGATGCATGTTCTCTGGGCTTGTGAGTGCAAATTCATGATTTTCAGTTTTTGTTTATATTTTTAGTTTATACACTTTAATTCTCTCTGGTGTTTGCAGAAGGCATGCCTATCTTTTCAGGGGGCTGAGCAAGAGATTGGTTTCTGTATCATCCAACTTGAAGCACTGAGAGGATCTGAGATAATTTAAGCACCTGAACACCATTAGGAACAATAACAACAACAACAGAATGTTTTGTGGCTTCCTGCTGCTCCAGAGGAACCATAATGCAGCAGATAGAAGACAGTAAAACTTGGAGGAAGAGGATGATGGTGGTACATGTGTCCAACATCCAGCTTGTCCAAAGACTGCCTGGGGATCTGATTCCTGTCTGGTCTGATTCGGAGCACTGTGAGGACCCTGTGTATTCTAGTTGCCAAGGGACCAAGGAGAACCAGGAAGAGCTGACAGCAAATGGCAGCTTCAGATAGGCATGCTGGACACAGGCTTCCACTCTTCCTGTCCTCCTAGGACGAGGCTGGAAGAGGGGGACATGGCAGGTTAACGAGAGCTAATTCATACTACCCCTTTCTTTTTTGTGGACCTCAATCAACAAGGTGCTATTTTCTGTCTGTGCTCTCATCTATGTAAGACAGAAATTACCTCCTTGGGCAATCCCCCAAACCTGTGTCCTAATCTTCCCTTTATCTCCTCAGGAAGAATATGGGAGTTAGGAAGTACGTCCTAATTGTACTGGGCTGTGCCAGGGGAAGGAACTCTGGTGAATGAGTATAACAGATTTTCCTACCAGCTCTGATGTGGCTAATTTCATGCTTTTGCAGGTGAAGGAACCTCTCATCTGGATTCTGGATTTCTCAAAAAAAAAAAATGCTCGCTGTGTTATTGTTGAATCAGAGTCTCTGTGAGGGAAGGTGGGCTCTGAGTTCCTACTCTGCCTCTTTGCTGATGCCGTCCTTCAAGAATGAGTGTTAATGATGGTATTTAATCAACTCTAAATGAATCTTACCTTCTTTATTTCTTCAGCTTTGAGGAAGTTGACATTCCTTTCTCTCTTGTATTTCCTATTATGTATTTTCCTTCAAAGATGGAAAAAAAACTTAATGAGAATTACAATGAGAATCTAAAAAGTCCCACTTGTTGAAAACAACTTCAAAAGAGAAAATAAAAGTAAATATAAACCATATTTGTTTCTCCTGAGTCACAAGACGCAAAGACGTCTCTGTAAGTGTTGGCCCTTATGAAGTTGGCTTACAGAGCATTAGAGGGCAATAAACAAACAGAACCGATGCTTTGTGACAGTTTCTAAGTAGCATAACTTCATGTGGTCTAGTGACTGCCTTATAGAAGGAAGTGGATAGCAATACTCTTAAGACAAATCAGTAATATTAAACCAGACCCTCCGGGCAACTATCATAGTATCAGTTCTTATTGATATCAGTTAAATGTCATTGACCTACCAGGACAACAATGGTTAAGTCAGATGCTTCTTGTTTTTGCACTAACGTTCAGGGGATTTGTAGATAATAGTAGAATTATATGTTATGGTGGACATGTTATGCATCATTTTAGTTACTTCAAAAGTAACAGTGATGAAAATATTATATCTGAACAGGAACACTTGCACCTTTAGAGAGATAGATGGCACTATTACCAGGCCCAGGATACCACAGAGCTCTTGATGACTCTAAAGTCACCAAGAAACATCACATCCATTTGAGATAGATGGAGATGTTAACACATATGAAAATGGCTCTCACACTAAGGCTTCTCCATTTCAGTTCTCTTATGTCCTATGTGACTGAATTTTTTCACACCTTTGAGAATGACTGACTGCCTAATGCCATAGATAAGAACAGTTTTTGTTGTTGTGCATGAGTTTAAAAGAATTGTGGTAGCCCTAAAAAGTTAAAAATTAAAGATACTTTTCTCTGAAAGAAAATGAATGTTACTAGAAGAGTGTTATTCAATCTTCGATTGTAATGAAGGACTCAGTAGCTATTTCAATGCCTGTCCTCTTATTTTTATCTGTCCATCCCCTCATCTGCTTCTGATGGAAGCAGGTTGAAATTTCTGCCTGTGGTAGTAGGAAAAATTGCTCTTTGGTAACAACCTGAAGAGAAATTCAAAGTGAGCAACACAACACGGGAAGAAGACACATTAGAGGCTTTTTCCTTCAGCGTTTTCTATTGCATTACATAATCATTTTTTTGAACTTTGTTTCAAATTCCCCCTGAATTCTTCCACGATGCTTCTGCTTAAACATAGAAGCTTCTGAAACATTTTACTTAATTGGCCTCTCATGCCTATTGTAGAGTTTAAGAAAGGTGTTGTATTACTTATGTAAGAATGTGTAAGAAATTATTTCTGTTTCCGGTGGCTGCACTGTTGCGATTTTGTGAGGCTTCAACTTCTTTGCATGTTTTATGTTCTTCTTTTGGAAGATGAGGTTTTGAGAAGCTACTGCTGTTCTGTGCAATGTGTTGAATTCTTGTTTTCCTTTTTCATTGTTTAAAACATGGTGGTCACATTTTTTTTTCCTTGCATAAGTGACATTGAAGTAGAGGCGCTGATCTCAGGAGGTTTTGGGTCCTATGAATTTTCCTCTGTGGACCAAGAAGTTTAGTCAAAAAATGCATGGGTTTAGTGAAAGTTCCTTGGAGCTTTGAACTATGCCTCTTTGAGTCTCCTGCACTCTTTCATTTTTTCACTCATGTGCATGAGTGTGTGTGTGTGTGTGTGTGTGTGTGTGTGTGTGTGTGTGTGTTTTGCACCTTAAGTGTAGCATCAAGGCAAGTTTTCTGGAGAGAACAAATGCAAAAAATGTACCTTTTTGGAGAAAGAAAGTTTAAGTAAAATGATCTCTCTCCTTCCCCAAATATACAGTTTTTTCATTTCATTTACCTGTTGAAATGTTCTGCTTCCTGGCAAATTACCTTCAATAAAACTGTTATATGAAACTAACTGTAGCAGGGTCATTAAAAAACCTCATCTGTATGAAATTATTTTTGGGAAGCCTATTACGAAGCAGAATCTTAAGTAAAAGACCTTAACATGACTCTTAAGTTCTGGGTTAATATGAATCGATATTTCTGTACATCTAGGAGTTTGAATATCTAGGGTCAGGTGAAACAGTGGGAAAGAATAATTAGCATAGGTGGGCTTATGAACACACAGAGCTCTTGTAAGTTCAGAAAAGAAAAAAACTCAGTGAGAAGGAGCCTTAGCTCTGAGCTGGAAATTCTTGGATTTGAATTCCTCGACTCACATTTACTCAGACTGCCATAGACACGTTACCCAGTATTCCTGAGGCACAGTTTTCTCACCCATACAATTAGGATAATGATTGCATAACCCACATGGCTGTGGTTAAGGTTAAATGAAATAAAGGCATGAAGACAGGTCACGTTGTATCATCTGTAATGCCCATGAGCACAGAAGCGCAGTCTGATCTTGCTGTACTTTTTGGCTTATTTTTTATACTGCTGTGTTTCCTTCCCTCAGTACTGGGAAAAGCAGACCTTTGCACCACAGCATTGGTTGTTTAACCATCACTTAAGTAAGCCTATGCCTCCCTATTCTACCCCTTGCTCATAAAGTTCATAATCTTAAAATGGTCTGGATTCGGTTATAGGACCTTTAGTAAATAAAATGCCCCATTCCAAAAATCAATGAAGCTACAGACTGCTGAGTTACATAAATTAATATAACACCATTTTTAGTGTCAAGAGGCTTTCATATTGCTTCTCAAAAAAACTCATGGAACATTTATTACAAATGCCACTTAATGTAATTCTGTTCAATTCTATAGCAATCATAACAGCTCATGCAGAATGTTGCAGGCCACTCATTGTACTAAGTGCTTCATGAAGGTTGGGTCCTCAGAATCACACTCTTTATGATATCATCTGATTAACAGATGAAAATATTGAATTTAAGAGGAGGAAAGAAACATATCTAGTAAGTGGCAGAGATGGTACTTGGAAACTTTGCCTTGAAATGTGATGTGTTGGTAAGGCTGCCCTAACAGTCTGCATGGACAATATCACTTATGGTGAACAACTGTCTCTAAAACTTTGGAAGTTGTGGCTGGGTGGAAAGCCTATGTACCTAGTCCCCAGTAAAAACCTTGGGATCTGAGTGTCATGTGGCCCTTCCTGGAAACCAATACTGCACACGTGTTGATGCATTTCACAGCTGGTTGAGAATAAATACTGTGTGGCCTCTTATGGGAAGAGAGCATGGGGACCCACAGCTAGAAGACTGTAGATTACTCCTAGCAACTACTGATCTGGCTGTGTAGCCTTCTGTAATAAATGTTAGGCATGAGCACACCATACACTGAAATCCTGAGTTACTGGCACATGTGTGAGTGGTGGTGGAGCTGCTGAAACAAGTAGGGACTAAAGGGCTGACCCAGGTGTTGGTGGAACTACCGAGGAGACTCACCTATTGTCAGGAACTTTCTTTGGCATTAGTCAGTAGGGGTTGCAACCCTTCTAGGACTCCCAGCTCTGCTGCCTTTTCTGGAGTTATTATGTGGAGTATAACAAACATTTAAAAAATATATGCTTACAGACACATGAATCTTAGAAAATAATCTCAATATTTATTTTCCCTTTGTGTGTGTCCTTTTTTTTTAAAAAACAGTTTTGCATCAGAGTGCCCGTCATAGAACACAAGGGCAGATATTTCGCTGTGCAAAAGAGGAGAGAGGGCTTATGTACAAAGGTGAGGCATAGTTCCTTTAAAAAATAAATGCTTAAGCACAATTCAGGTTCTCCAAAAACCTAGGGGTGCATAGCTTCACCTGTGGGCCTCCTTCCCACAATAATCAACATAGGGGATCAGAACCAATGGTTGAACATGATCAGAATGAGCTCTCCTTCTAGAACTTTCCTTTTCTCTCTACAGACAATTGATAGTTTTCTTGAGTAAGGTTTTACATATTTTTATTTTCATTTTTACATTTCTTGCCTGTTTTTCAAATCGTATACAATGCTTACATTGTTCTTTACAAGGAGGCTTGCATTTAATAACACTGAGTGTGTCAGATAATTAAAAAACCAAAATTGTACACATCCACAAGATTGCAAGTGGATGGGCAATAAAAAGCAGGATCTCTGAGTCGTAAAATTGTGAACAATTCTGAATCTGTTTTCACTTTCATTTTCTATTTTTCACAATATCTCTGAGCTAATACTACTCTTACATAATGAGAAAATACATTTATTATTTATTGTGAAAACTTGACATCTGCCAGGATCTTGTGAAGACCAAGCACATCCATCAGGAAAAGTTTTTTTTTTTTTTTTTTTTTTGGTTGTGGTGGGATAAAAAGCATGACTTCCTGTGTCTGAGATCTCATGGACAATTGCACATGGAGGAATACAGTCCCGAGCCTCACAGAGAAAATGAATCAGGACGGCCACACCACTATGCGGGAACATCCGCGTTCTTTTTCGTGCTGTGTTTTATGATTGGTTTTATTGGCAAGGTGTTAGTATCAAGCTGCTTGATGAATGTGTATTTTTAGTCAATAATAAACTGTTTTTTGTGATTTCTTTTGAGTAGAGGCAATCTTAAGAATTTTTGTTTGCACCGAATTATGCAGTACAATGGATTTCCTTGTGGCATTTTCTCATACACGAATACACCGTCCTTTGGCCATGTCTTCTCCCCTTTACTGTCCTTGGCCCCCCTACTTTCTGTCTTGCTGATCTTCTGCCTCTTTTCCAGTAATTTTCCTTTTTCTTTCATGCCAACTTTTATCTTTCCAGGTAGCATATGAGAGGAAAAACATGACACTGAACGTTTGTATTTCTGAGTCTGGCTGATTTGGCTTAACATGATCTACACATGACTCTGAGCTGGAAATTCTCATATTTGAATTCCTAGACTTGTGTTTATTCAGACTACTTTAGACATGTTACCTAGGTTTTCTGAGGCACAGTTTTCTCATCTATACAACTGACATGATTTTTAAAAATCTCCAAATAAAATGTCCTTCACAGAAGACAGAGGACAGAGGGCAGCAACACCATGGGACAAGGGTCACATCGCACATAATCTCCAAATGCTTTCTTGCTGGTGAGCCTCCCAAGACCGGAGCACCTGCCTGTGTGGATTGTGGTTCCCTCCTGCTCCATATGTGTGGTGGTTGGGGTGTACTTAGGTATCCATACCTATCTATATATCTTTATCTGTCTGTCTGTCTATCTATCTATCTATCTATTTATCTATCTGTCTTTTATCTATGTATATTTAATTACCTTTTCTTTACCCATTTTCCCATTGATGAGCACCTAGTCCAATTCCATAACTCAGCTACGGTGAATAAGGCCATGATATACACAGGTGTGCACGTGTCTCTATAGTAGCCTGATGTTAATTCGTTTGGGTATATGCCACCGAGTTGTATAATTGAATCGTATGGTAGTTCTATTTTTTGAGAAACTTTTATACTGATCTCCATAGTGTTTATACTACTTTTTATTTTCATCAACACTGTGTAAGGTTTTTATTCCCTTACATTTTTGCCAGAATTTAATATTTTTGTGTCTTCTTAATGGTAGCCTTTATGACTGGGTTGGGAGAGAATCTTAATAATCCAGATTTGATACATATTTGCCTGTGGCTAATGCTGTTGAACATTTATGTGATTATTGGCCCTTTGTATTCATTTTTTAGAGAAGTGCCTGCTCAGCTCACTTGTCAAGTGATTGAATTTCCTATACTTTTGGTGCTTTTTTTTTTGAGTTCTTTATATTTTCTGGGCAGTAATTTTCCTTTGGAAGAAGTGGCAAAGATGTTCTTCCACCCTGTAGGCTGTTACTCACTCTGTTGTTTCTGTTGACAGAAGCTTTTCGCTTTGATGTATTCTCTTGTTTGCTGATTCTCGCCATTTTCATTTGAGCTGTTGTTGCCTGTTTCATGAATTGTTTTTCTTATATTTTCCTCTAATAGTTTCAAAGTTTTCTGTTTTCTGTTAAGGTCTTTGATCCATTCTGACTGAGGTGGTTTTGGTGGTGGGTGAGAGATAATAGTCTGGTTTTAATTTTCTGTATGTGGAGATCCAGGCTTCCCAGCATCATTTGTTAAATAAGCCATCTTTTTTTCCAAAGTACATTTTTGGAATTATCCTCCACAATCAGATAAATGTAGCTACATGGGCTAATTTCTGAGTCTTCGGTTTGATTCCATTACTTAATATGTCTATTTTTATGCTAATACCATGCTATTTTATATGATAGCCACATAGCATATATTAAAATTGAAATTGGTATCATGATACTTCCAGCATTGTCCCTTTTGTTGAGTTGCTTTGGCTATTTGGGGTCATTTTTTTCTTTCACATGAATTTTGGGATTAATTTTTCTAGTTCTGTGAAGACTTTGGTGTTTTCTTGGAGATTGTGTTGAATCTGCCGATTGCCTTTGATAGTATGACCACTGTCATAATCTAATTCTGACAATCCATGAACATGGTTTTTGTGTCTTCTATAATTTCTTTATTCAGTGTTCTATAATTTAAATTTTAGAGGAATATAACCTCCTTAGTAAGGTTTATTACAAAGTATCTTTTTTAGTACTGTTGTGAATGAGACAGTTTTTCTGATTTCTTTCTTGACAAATATGAACAGTTTTATTTCTCTCATATTTGTGTCTCTTGTAAAGAAATATTCTTCTAACAGTGTACTTTTTATGATGAAGAGGCTCAAATCTAAATAGATTAAATGGTTTCCCCAAGGGATAATAGAAGACTGGGCAAATTGCACTGGATTTCCATTTGCTTGGGTCCTGGGTCAGTAGTCTGAGGGCTGTGTGTCATTATGCTCAAGGTAACACTTTTCATTACAGTATTCCATGTTCTAGCATTAAGTACCTTTTATAGTCCTTTCAGATTTGGTACAATAAAGTATTTCTGCTTGCTTCTAGATGCCTCAAGGAAACAGATTCATTAAACCATCTGGGTTAGCTTCATTCTTTTTGTGAAAGCACACTAGCCATACTGTAAATCTAAAAATACTGACATCTGTATGTCTTGAGAAGGTAAGTCTAAAAATACTGACATCTGGACATCTTGAGAAAATAGAGATGAAAAGTGAATCTAAGGAATAATAGATTTTAGAAAATTAGGTAAGACAGTCAGTTGAGTGACTTTTCTGAGAGTTAGAGTCAAGCTTAATGAGCATATTTTCTGTGAGTTTCCTGTCGTTTTTTTGATGGCCCTGGGATGGGCTGTACAGGTGTTCTGTTTGCAGTTTTTTTTTTTTTTAAGTGCAAGCTTCAGTGCCGAAGTTATTTGACAGTGTTTCATGGGGAGAATAAACACTGTAGTGAGATTAGGGGTGATTTATTTTTAATGATTTTTCAAATTACAAGTGCTTCAGAAGTTATTAGTCGACTTGTCACTTTGAGTACATATTAAGGGAGTTATAGTAAATCTACACTTTCTGAAACTCAGGAGTGAATTTCAAACACATTTCTTATTTTGTTCTCATTTGGGTTGTAAGAGATTTATATGATAGATTCCTTAGAACTAATCTGTCTTTTCTATTTTACCATATTTTTTCTTCTCATATTTGTTGGCTACTTAAACTTTGTCGATATTCAAAACATAGATATTCAGGTTCTTTACTTTCTACCTACCATAGGAAAACTTGGACTGCCAGAAAACCCCCCACCAAATCCTAAAAAAATTAAATAGATGATACTTAAAATTTTAGTAGAAGAGGAAAGGGAAGACACCATTGAGTGGGGTAACTTGGCTTTCCTCAAATACATAATTTAAATCAAATATTCATATATTTAATATAAAGGATGAAATTACTTCTTTAGAAGTCCACATATACAAAAAATAATTTCTAAACTTCTAAGTTTTTACATTAGTGACATAAGATGGAAAGTTTCCTCTTGCACAAATGGACACTTCTACTAAGCTGGAAAATGAGTTTAGTGCTCATTGTAAATGTAAGTGTTTCTGGACACTGCACCTGCTGTGTGCCTGGCCTCCTCCAGACTGGAGGGTTTGTCCTGTGTGGGAACTGGTTAGAAGTCTGTGCATGTGTTCACCCCCTACTTTTCAGAGGATTGGCCTAGACGCTCAACAACAGACCACACTTTCTATGTGCAACATTCAGTTCATTGACAGTAGACATGATGTCATGAGATTACTGTTATTTGTTTTGAGTTTAAAAGAAATTTAACAGCACTTACACAGAATCATGCATGTTAGAGCTAGAAAGGGATATTTTGTGGTCACCTGCCATAGACCCCACTCTGACCACTGATATCTGGCCTCCCTCTGTGTATCTGAGGGATCAACCGTGATGATATTCAAGGGTAACTTTTAATTTCTGATTTGGTTTACCTTTTTTATTCATAGAAGTGATAGAAAGTAGCATGCATATCAAGTTCTTATGATTTAAGGAATTTTAAAGCATAACCCAAATTTTCTCTTTCCATGCGAGTAATATAAATCATGTACTTAAAATGAAACAGTTTTCCTTTGAGGCTTCACACACTCTGATTAAATCCACCCATTTTCAGATGAAGGCAATAATGTTTGTGGAGAATATTCAAGAAATCTCCTATGTGGTAAGGCTGAAGTTTTCCGGCCCTTTCCCCCCTCACTTTTGTAAGTGTTGGCTTTTTAAAAGATACAGGAAGGATTTTTAAAAATACTTTAAAAGAGGAAGGAAGATGAGAAAAACATTTAAAAATCTAATCTCTTTATTGTTCAGATATGGATTGACATTATGCTTGACATTTATTGCATTTTGGTTTTAAATTCAATTTGGTTTAACAGGAATAAATAGTTTAGTTTTAAGTCACCATTCAAATGGACAGATCCTCTACCAAGAGGATCTTCTTGTTCTTAAGAGATGAAGTCAATCAATGTTTCTAAGATTAAGTATGTATTTCAGATAATATGGCCACTACCTGCTCAGGCAGTCAAGAGGAGAAATGTCCTTTTGGTGTGAGATGTGCCCAAGGGAATTTCAGGAATGCCCAAGGGCACTGGAATGAGCTCTGCCACAGAACCGATCTCTGTCAGTTGTTTTCTCTCTGATTTCTGTCTTGTGGCTACCTTCAGTGGCGGAGCTCCAGGCTTTCTGCCACCAGTGAAGCAGCAAGATGTCAGAGGGATGCAGTGTCGCCTTGACAGATAAACTCAGGAGGGGAGCACATCATTGCTCGTTAAAATCGCACACATAAAAATTTACTCACATGGCAATGCCCGATAAAAGAAAAGGCTGAGAAGCATAAATCATATTCTGAGAATTCAGATCCTTAGCAGAAATTAAGGGTTTGGTTCCTAAAAAGGCAAAGGAGTGAATGGACATGAGGTGGGGAGGAACTTTGAAGTGTAATCATTTCTGTTTGATAGTAGCATCACCTTGGAAGCTTTAGAAATACATAGTTCTGGGTTTCAATCCTGAAGATTCAGTAATAACCAGTAGGTCTAGCTTAGTCTGATTGGCCAAAATATTCCCAAATAGCATCTTAGCAATAAGTTTAATCACAATAACTTTACATTCTTTCCCCCCCATTTTATTGATATGTATATATGCAATACATAATATTTACATGGATCTCGAGTATTTTGTGCATATACATAACATGGCAAATTGCAAATCCTTTCCCTCTCCCCTTTTAACCCTCCTACCCTCTCCCTCCACCCCTCCAGTTCCCATGATTTCTCTCAATTAGTTTTATGAAATGATTGTGATATGGATTTCTGATACTACAGAAGCCATTCAATATTTCACCTTCTGCTTCTGACTCACTTCACTGAGCATGATGGTCTCAAGTTGCCTCCATTTACCTCCAAAATCCTCAAACCTGTCTGTCTTTATAGATGAGTGGTATTCCATTGTGTACAATTTGCTTTTGCAGAAAATGCGTTATTCTTTTAGCTTTAAGAGGGAGAGGTATAATAAACAGCCATATATGAGGCATTTCTGTCCCCCTTTTTCCAGAATTTTTTTTTATCAAAGATGCACTATGCATTATGTTATTCAGTCCTTCTTACGTAAAGAAGGACTTGTGTTGTAGTTCCTTTTTTTGTCATTGTGACTCAATACCCAATATGCATAAATTAGGGCAGGAAAAATTTTATTTTAGCTTACAGTTTTAGAAAGTCTCAGTGTTTCATTAATGACTGGGTAGCTGGAAAATGGTGGAATCATGTGGCAGGCCATCGCTGGAGCTGAAGCTCTGGAGACAGAGGTGGTGGAATAGATAAAGTTTGGAAAGAAGGTCAGAACCAGCACACGCCCCTCTGGGTCAAGCCATAAGCATCTGCCCCTTCCAGTCATGTTCTACCTCCTGATAGTACATGGTACCCATGGGTCCACAAGGCTTTTGGGGGACATCCCAGATTCAACCCACAACAACTTGCCACTAATTTCTTTCATTTTGCACATAGACTCAGGAAAACATGTTTAACCTGTATTCTTAAATTTTATTTTGTTTTACTACATAATTGAACATATGTAATTTTTCTCTTTGTCTTAGCCATTGAAAGTAATAAACTTTGTGGTCAGTTGTTACAGCTTCTAGAATTTGTGCACACAATTTCTTCTATTTTCTGCTTCTCTTAAATATATCAAGTATCATTAGACTTTGGTCTTTCAATTTATAAATACTTCTTACAGATTTCCACAAATTAAAATTAGAATTATATAAGGAACAAAATAATTAAAAAAATAACTTTCTAACCTTTGTAAGTTTAGAATACATTGTGAAAATTATAATAACATTTAATATTTGGGTATTTAATTTTGAGAAGGGCCATGTTATAAACATTTTGTAAAATCAACCTACACATCACCAACCTGTATAATCCAAAAAGTTTATGGCCAAAAGTGGCTCAATTTCTACATAGTATAATGCTCTAGAAAACATAGTTTAGCCTAGGGCTCTCCCTAGATCTTTGCAACATGAATATTAACTAGAATATAGGTAGGTAAACTATGGAAATTCTCCAAACTCCACCTTCTCTTTAAATCTCTTACTTTCTTTAGAACTCAGATGTTGCTAAATTTCTAAAATTCCCTCTGACATTAGGCTACTTCTTTCTTTTGTTTCTCTCATTCATGTACAACACAGAATTCCCACTCCCACTTGCTGTTGGTTTAATCAGCAACTCTCTGGAATGGCTGAAGGACCGGGCCATTCCAGACTTCCTGTGCTCACACACTTCTAACAGACAGAATTCTGTGGACCTTTCTGAATACATGGACTCCCTTTCAATACATTTTCTGCCTGGTTACACTGTTGAGGTGTTCCCATTTTTATGAAAGGCTGCCAATATTTTGTAAAGTTAAGCAACGTCTTCAGTCACCCAGCTAATAATCAAGATACATCAAACTTTATGGACTTGAGCACTCTTTCTCTCGTTGCACGGATGGCTGAGATGATGGTATTTCAGGTTTTATCTTCTAGGAGCAGCGTTACGCCTGTCAGACTACTTATTATGTTTTAGTTTAATTGCTTATTTTGTTTTATCTGCAGTTGCACTCATTGTAAGCTCAATGAATAGTTTTATCTTATTCACTATTGAATTTTCACCAGTATTTACAGAATAAGCAAAAAAAAAATTCGTGGAGTTAATGACTTGACTGAATTTAAAAGTGATGAATCTTCCCTATAGTTGTAGAATTTTTCTATCATTGGTAGTGTCCACATCCCTATAATCTCAAGGCTTTTCCGACACAGAAAATAGTTACTTGCCACAAAAAATAAGACTTCAAGTATGTTATAATGAATTATCTTTCTTTCATGCTCCTAAGTTTATTTGGAAGGAAATTTCATAAAGATAGTTCAAAAAATGCTTTGAACACTGACAACTCTTTATGTATGACATAATGGGAAAGAACCCATAGAATTTTAGGGGAAAACTCTTAGCTGTGAATAGAGTAGGTAAAAAGCATTGAACAATTTATATTTAAAATTATTCATTTTGATTTGGGGATACCACTTGTAACTCATGATTTTTTTGTTTATACCAAAATGTTTTATGTGAAATTTTCTTGAAAACTCTCAGTGTTTCATCTCATTAAAATGTCTTGAATAATACCCATATCAGAAGTGCCCAGTAGTGTGCCCACCTGTTTTTGCTTTTCAAACTAGCAATCTAAGGAGAGAAACATGTGTGGGCTTTCTTTTTAAGTTTCTTGGTTTATTTTTGAATAATAGCTATGCCAGTTATTGTATACATTTTCAATTGTAAGTTCTTAATCTGAACACTAATTCTTACCACACCTCGCATTACAAGAAATATTAACCAATTTGATTTTTATAAATATGATTTAGCAATGCCATAATATTTTAAAAGATAGAATATTATAGAATGTATATTAAAAATAGAGTATTATATGTTTTACCCAACAATTAGAATAACAAATATTAATTCTAATTTCTCACCTTATCAAGAAGTAAAATTTGAACAAAAATAAACCCTAACATCTGCATTATGGTAGAGTTAAATAATTACAAATCTTTCCTCATCCTTTTCTGGCCATATCAAGAATATGAAAATCATTATGTATTAAAGCTTTATAATAATGAAATATAATTAATTTCCCCCAAATGTACAATAAGTGCACTTCAGCAATGTCATCAATTCAGAATATGTATTAAATAAAATTAGGACTAAAGACAATTACTTTTAATTAGGCTGCAGATTATTTACCATAAAGAAGTGGCAAGCCTCTATAGTTCACCAACAATTATATTGAAAAAGTCATAGGAAAACATATATATGAAGGATCCAATAAAAAATAAACACAGAAGTTTCTTAAGTACGAATTCTGGTGAATTCCAGTTTTACAGTGATGGTACTATGGTTTTCTGTGTCTTCCAAAAGTTTAATTCCACTTTTATCCTATGAGCTGCAGCGAAAGGGTCTAAGAAAGTACAATAACACTGGATGGGTGACAACCTTGAAATTTACTTTTAAAACTTAGTCATCCTGTAAAATAAATTTGGATAATGTAATAGACATTGAACTGGCAACCACAGCCAGGAAAACTACCTTGTAAATATGTATCATCTAAATCACTACAGTTGGGGTCCCGTATCACTTGTCTTAAAGATAAGCATCACTTATCCAGATTGTTTTAAAATAAAAGCTTCATCTTATTTATTTGTACTTTCCCCCTCATGTTCTTCATTATAAGAGTTCATCTAATTCATCATAAATATATGATCCATAGAAGTATGGAAACCCAGGGACCAGTCTTTTTTCAAACATTATTTTTATTAGAGATAGACTCTGTAAGCAATGAGAGATTAAACTGATTAACTCTTTGAGAAGAGTTATACCCTCCATACTGTGGAACACATCACAAAATTTTATAAACCATAAGGCATAAGTGCAAGAAGACCATATATAGATATTTCTTCTATATATCTTTTGGGCCATTATCAAAGATCTCATTGAAGATGCTCAAGCCTACTGTGCTTTTCTCTCTTCTGCACAGGAACCTGGTGTGGGAGGAGGGCATTGTGTCTGGCATTATTTGTTCATTTCTTTTCTGTGTCACACTTCTGTTTATGTCTTATTTGGTTCCATGACATTCTGCACTGGACAGATATATTAGGCAACACTTTTTTATTGCAGTCAACAGAAAGAAAATGACTGAGTAACTTGAGCAGAAAATGGACTTAATGGAGGAGTTGCGAACAATTCTAAGCAATCATGGGAAGTGAGAGTGAGGGGTAGATCTGGAATCTTAGTCACTGCTGCTCATTAGGCTGCTTGGTCTGCAAAGCACCCAATTTCTTCTAGTTTGACTCCAGATTCTGGAAGAAATGCATAGAACCATTCAATTTTTCTTTTAACAATTTTACCTCTATAACCAGGGCCATGGACCAAGAGGTAATGAAATGACACAAAGACGGCAGGGCTGATGCAGCTGTGGGCCAAGACACACTTCAATGTTTTGTTTGTCACAGTTGCTCACTTTCATCAGGGTTGGTGAGATCTTTGAAAGCATTCCTTTCCTTTGCACCAGTAATTCCTTAACTATCAGTGTTGGAGGCTGAATCCTTGTTATATTTGTATACCCAGCTCTGTCTATTTGTATTTCTGTTAGCTTCTTGCTCAGTGTGTGCACGTTTGACTCTGCCACCACCCAGGACAATCTGTCTGTTCCCTTCACTGCTTCTGGGCAGGGTGGACTCACTTGGCTTATTATAGAGAAGAAATAACTTTGGGTGGAGGATCACCTTTCAGATGGATTTTTCAAATGACACTCTAGTACTAAAAAAAAAAAGAACCTCTGCAGTTAATTCCTTTCTCTATTATCAAATATTTTCCTCCCCTATTTCCATAGATCTCTTCACAATAATAATGGTGTATTGGTCTTCTGTTTTTTTTTTCCTCTTTGTCTTATGTTGGTCAGAGCATGCAATGGGTCTAGACAGTGTTTTTTTCAATCTATCTTCAAGGCTCTGGGGGGATGTACTGAATACGAGCATGCTTTGTTTTAATGTTTCTTTTGTTCTTTCATATCCATTTACTGTGGAAAAGAAGGGCTGAGATGAGTGGTGGTTCCCTGGCATGTTTACTTGCCCAGGTGGAAAATTCTTACTGCTACTTTTAGAAAAGCCTTCAAACCTAAATTACAAATATATTCTTTGACATTAAGATGTCAAAAGATAATTCTATAAATACTATAAAATAAGCATTTTCTTTTTAAAAAAGAATTTAGGTTTTGTAGCTTTTCAGTTTGGATGGTTTCGAAATGGCAGTTTTTTCCCCCCATTTTATTGATATGTATTAGTGCAGAATTTAAGGTTTACAATGGAGTTGAGCATTTTATTCACATACATTTCTTGTCAAAGTGACAAGGGCTTTCCTGCTCTCCTTTTGTCCTCTCCCCACCATTATTAAAATGGGACTGATGTATTTATATTTTTCTTGAAAACCAATATAATTTTTACATAAAACATTACTGATATAGTTAGCGGAGGAGTCTTAGTTTTACCCACGACTCAAAGTGTTCCTTTCTGGTATGCTTTCAAAGTGTTTTTCTACTTAATAGCTGTCTCTGCGTAGAAGAGAACTTTCTGCTGACCACTGCTCATGTTCAGACCACCATGGCTCCCAAATACAGCACACAAAGTAATTGAGCATCTGACATCTCAGATTCTTTCTTAATGGGGTCACTATGCTGCCTAAGTAACAGAGGAAAGGGTAATTTTGATTTGTCCAAATCTAGTAATTTATTTGGAGTACTGAAATAATTTCTTACTATTATGGAAATCTTTTATTTCATCCAGAGCCCATTGAATTTGATCATATTGATTATATTTTAAATATTTCCTTAATTCTTTCTTTAATATAAGGAGGCTAAGACAAAGGTTACAACAGACAACCTGATACTAAAACTAGTTTTTGTTTTTGTTTTTGTTTTTTTGAGACAGCATTTTACTCTGGAGTTCATACTGGTCCTGAATTCACTATGTAGCCCTGGCTGGCCTTGAACTCATGACAATTCTCCTGCCTCAATCTCCTGAATGCTGAGATTACAAACATGTGCCACTGTGGTGCTGGAGAATCTAACTCAGGCTCCTGTACTGGCTGGGAAAGCACTCTAACCACTGTGCTATTCCTCCAGCCCTAAAACTGTATTTCTCTGAAACTTTCTTCAGCTGCATTATTTGTCCCTTAAGAGTTTACAGTTCAATAAGATTTATCTTTTCTACTATCAGACCTAAAATAATCAAATTGTCCATCATTCTTGATGTTTCTGGTTTTCATTATTGATAGTGAAAACAAGCTACAAATGATTCAATAAATACTAAAGTTTTTAATTTTTAAAGTTTTCCAGTTTTCTTTCTTTTTTTTTTTTTTTCAGGCTGGTCTTGAACTCACTGTGTAGTCCAGGCTGGCCTCAGATTCACAGTTCTCCTGCCTCAGCCTCCCAAGTGTTGGGATCACAAGCATACCATGCCCAGTTTATGAGGTGTTGGGGGAGTCAAAGCCAGGGCCTAGGGCTTGGCTGGCAAGCACTTTAACTGCTGTGCTATTCTTCCAGCTCTCCAACTTTAATTTTTAAGAACAACATTTGTTGGGTTATTATTTTTTATCTCTTAAAGTGTTTTTATTTCTGGCCATAGTCACTGTATCTTGGTCACCAAGGATATAATAAAGGCCATGACAACTACTATACACATATTATCTGATGCTTTGTACCAGCAATTATTATTCTGTAGATTTTAGGCCTGTGCTAATCACTATATAACAATATAAAATATTATTATTTGGCAATTATGCTATCATTGTAGTTGAAGAATTAACTTGGTATTATAAATAGAATACTTTTAAATTATTATTTTATAAATCTTTGAATAATTCCTGAAAATGCATAGTCATGCATAAATAATAAAGGCTGGTTCTGTTTTAGTTCAAAATACTTCTTCTCTGACTGTAATTAGCTCCATAGCAACAAAATTCTTCAATATTTAAAATTGCATATGTGTAGAAATTGCTTCATTGTTCTTCCAGGGTTAAGTTTGGACAGGTAAATAAAAAGACAGGGTTTGAATAAACTCTACAGAAACACCTAGAGTGTTCTTCCTGCCTCAGAACATTTAGTCTCCTTTCAACTGGGGAGTAATTAAGTAATAGGCTCCAGAATGTTTAATCTCATCCAAACTGAAGCCATTTAGGGAAGTGATTAACATGATCTGCATTCTGACTGTTTTGGTCTAAATTTATGCTCTGCACTTTCTTGCAGTATAGCTCTGGGCAACTTACGCAATTTCCAGTAGTGAAGTTTTCTCATCTGTAGAATAAAAACAATAGCCTTGTCTTAGTTTATCTCTCCTATTCTCCTGTTTTTTTTCCAGCAAAGATTCCAGTTTCTTTGTTTTTTTGAAGTCTCTTGTGATAAATTCTAGTATTGTGGTTTGAATCTGGAATGTCCTTCAAAAGTCTCATGTATTTGAATGTTATAGATTATCTATGCAACCATCTACTGTTCAGAGATTAGGGCCTGGTCTGGAGGGGTGACTTACAGGCATATAAACTGGATTACAGACATTTAAATTGGATTATAAGCATGTAGTGGGGGTTTACCACACCTTCCACACCTGGATCCAGGAAGGGCTGATCACTGGCATGAGACCTGGAAGGATATGTAAGCTGCTTCCTGCCTTCCTTGGAGAATTAGTCTCAACTTACCTTTACTTGGCTTCTTGTTTCTGATGTCGTGAGAAGCTGCCTCCACGTCTGCCTCTGCCTTGTACTTCCACTGCTGCCAGCCACTCCTGAATGGACTGTGACCTTCTGAAACTGTGAACTAAAACAAACCTTTCCTCCTCTAAATTTGTGGATGTCGGATATTGAGTCACAGCAACGAAAAAGTAACTAAGAAATCTAGTATATGATGTTTGTGCAACTGGATAATTCCAAGAAGCAGGTTGTAATGAGTTACCAGTTTGAGTTCAATTGAAAAAATTGAACTACTAAAGCAATGTGAAATATGAGATTATTCTAATAAAGCATTAAGATCGTTTTCTACACAAGTGAGTTTTGAATTTTACCCAATGTCTTGCTGCTTGTTTGGAGAAGTTAATTTGATTTCTAGGAATCCAGTGGGTTAGAATGATATAATAAAGCATCAGAAACATTGCAGGTACATACATCTGGTAGAGTTGACACCTGGAGTAATGGAAGAAAATATAAAGTATTCAATCAATAGTTTTTTGAGAAAATCTTTTATTTATTAGGAAATGAAGTTATATTTCTAGTATATGCTATTTACAAAATAAATCCTGAATTCAGTAAAGACCTTATGTCAAAAACTGAAACTACAAAGGTAATAATAGAAAACATATGACTATGTCTATGATTTGGAACAGCATACACTTTGTTAAAGCAGGTACCACAAAGCCAGAAAAGTGATTGATAAATTTGACACCAAAATTACAAGCTTCTGCAGGACAAAAGTATATAATAACACACTGGGAGAAAACATTTGCAATAATTGAAAATAGGTTCATATTATAAGCATAGAAAAATTCTAAAAGTCAGAAGGGGATTAGTCTGAATATTTCCCCCCAAACTCATATGATAAAATTCTAACCCCAAGGTGATAGTATTAGGAGATAGAAACATTTGGGAAGTGATAAGGTCACAAGGTTACAGGAGACCTCATGAATGACATTAGTACTTTTATGAAGGAGACCCCAGATAGATTCACTGCCCATTCTTCCATATGAAGTTACTGTAAAAAAGAAAACTTAGTTGATGGGCCCTTGGTAGGCATCAAATCTGCTGGTGCTTGGTCTTTGACTTACTAGCTTTCAGAACCATGAGAAAATATTTCTGTTGCTTATAAGCTCTTCAGTCTATTGTATCTTATTATGGTAGT
Source organism: Ctenodactylus gundi (assembly GCA_004027205.1). Taxonomy (NCBI): domain Eukaryota; kingdom Metazoa; phylum Chordata; class Mammalia; order Rodentia; family Ctenodactylidae; genus Ctenodactylus; species Ctenodactylus gundi. The sequence continues at coordinate 47,777 of PVKB01004777.1, forward strand.
ATGAAAAAACAAAGCCAACCAGAAAAGAGAAAGAAAACCAATAGAAAAGTGGAAAAAAAAATCTGTGAACATGATGTTTAGGGGGCTGATCATAATACTGGTTGCCTCTCAGGAGAGATCTAGTAATAAAATAGAGATTTAATATTATGTAGAGATTTATGATAGTTTTTCAAGAATAATATGTCCATGAATTATTTGCTTTCTATATATCTTAGGTATTAATTTGTGCTTATCAGCAGAGCAAGTAATGTACTTAGCTATGTTTTTTAATTAATAGGAAATTAGCTAAGTTCCTAGGTCTTGTTCCTGAAATAAATAGCCTTTATGTATCTCCTTAGAGACATGAGGGAAAAACCTTTAAGATAGATTTCAAGAATAGCCCTGCTGACACTTATGTTTAAATGTAAAAAGTGTCAAATTGCTTTTCAAAATGCCCGTGACAATTTATTTTCTTACAGTAAGTGTATGTCTGTTAGTTTTTCTATACCTTTGCCAGTAATTGATATACACTTTCAAAATAAGAAATATGACATTTCAATAGAAACATGGGCAAAGGCTGTGAACAATCATTTGTAGAAAAATAAACATAATGGATAGTAAACAAATTAAATTTTTTTTCTGTGAATAATCAAAATATAACAATTGTAGGGTGTTTATTCCCAGCCATCTGCTTGGGAAAAGTTAAAACAAATTGTTAGGATTCTGGAGAAAAACAGCCAATAAATATATATAACATCCAGTCAAGTAATACAGAAGACTTCTATTTTTTTGAAATTAGAGAAAAGTTTAACTTAAAGTGGTAAGGAAGTGGACCATGGATCTTGTCCATGGAAAGGAATAAAGATCAATCAAATGTTATTGAAAGCCAAATACATTCAAGCTCTGTGACTGCGGGCAGTGGAGCCTTCCATAATCTTCCTGTACAACTGTACTGTGTAGAAACAGTAAGCTGATGTTAGGAATTGGTAGAAAAGGAAGCAAAAACTAAAACCAGGTAAAGAAATGCAAACACATGAGACTAGACCTTTTTTCCAGTTCTCTGACATTTTCTTGCCCTTCTGCCTTCTGCCAGGCATAGCAAGAAAGTCCCCACTAGATGTGAGCACCTTGATACTGGACTTTTTAAACCTCTATAACTATAAGAACTACATTTCCTCACTTCATAGATAATTCATTCTGTGAGTGTTCTGTAATAGTAACACAGTTAAGTCAGTGGTCAAAGTAGATAATGTGATGTCAAGTTGAAATATTAATATCCTGTGGGAAAATTGAAGATTTGAAATTTTCTGGCTTTTTGGAGGGATGGAAGAGAGGTGTTCCTAAACATATTTGTGGGGTTAATTTTAGCAATAATGGCCTGTTATTAGTAGTTAATATAAAAAGGTTACACAGTATTCTGGGAGGCTGAGAGAGAAGGATTGTAAGGTCAAGCACAGCCTGGGCAACTTAGCAGCTCAGTGAAATCTTGTCTCAAAAAAAATATATATATATACACAGTTAGTGGGATATTTTGTATGTTCTAGGAATTATTGTTTAATGTTGAAAAGATTGCACAAGAACAACAGGCATTTTAAAAACAAAGTTGGTTCTAAAGGCAGTCTCAGGACTCTGCAGCACTATATTAAACCTTGCAAACCCATTTGGAACCTTTCTTGGAAATTATGGCCTAGCTGTTAGAAATGAAGTATACAGACGCACATATGTTCCTAAGTTCAAATAAGAGGATGAAGACTTTCCATAAATGAGTTGTACAAAAGATGAGGAATCCCAAGGAGAACTGTAATGCTTCTTGGTAGCATTTTTGAAAATATGATTTCTTATTAATCTATAAATTAAGAAAACATACTATTTTGGTATTTTGAATTCTTTACGTGAATCTGATAAATTTAGATGATATAACACTCAATAAAAGAAACACGACTATTTGCACCATATGGCTTGGTCACAGAGAACTCTGTACCAAGGAGGGCGAGTGTTAGTTTTTTGGGGGTATATTCAGAAAATATTGCTGGTTTCATTTTTCTATAGATGATATTGCAATTTTGTTTTGGGATGATGCTATTGCAATATATTATATAGCATTTTTCTAAAGTGAAGTCATATTTCATGGGTTAGGGAAGGAAAACTTTGAGAGCTAGACAAGGTTTTTTGGAAGTAATGATGTAATGAGACAAAATGTTTGTGTCTTAAAGACCATGAAAAAGCAACTGGAAGAAACAACTCTTGAAACAGCCAGAGCCGGAGGAGAAGGCCATTTCCACTATGTGTCTGTGAGGTATGCACGGAGCATAGGAGTTTTTGATAAAGAAAAATCACAGTTCCAGAACAGTCTGTGTCCATCTATAGCCTTATCCACCCAGTAGATATCCTGTCATATCAAAGACAGCACTAAATAAATACAAACACCTTGTTGAATTGGCTCTAGGATACCTTATTAGCACAGGAGATTTCTATAAGTCTGTAATCCCAGACACTCAAGTGAGGTCCATTTGGTGGTATAGAATAATTCATACACACAATTTGTATTGTAAAGACTTAAAACAATTTCTCATATACTACTATAGTCAAGATTTCATAACAATTATTTGTTTTTTTCTTCTATAGAAACATACTATCCTATTCTTTCCCTCCCCATAACTAATCTGTTTCTTAATTTAACTGTAAAAAATAGGTGCCCATATGTGTATATATACACACACACACACATATATATATACACATATATATTGTGTCATTAGCTTTAAAATACATTTGTTCTCATGAAAAATTGTCATGTTTAATATGTATATGCAATATTTTGAGATGTGGGTATATAAAATATATTCAGTCATTCCCCTATTGATAGGTATTAGATTTTTCTCTTTTTATTTAAAGCAATATGAACAATTCTTTAGTAAGTACTCTTGTGTGGCTGTTCCTTCAAACTGAAATATTTTATTTCTGTGGAATAGTCTCAAGAGTTAAAATGATAAATAAATGGTATTAGTACTTTTAAATTTAATATATGTTTAAAATCATAGTATTTTATTTTTATATCAATATATGAGTGTGACTACCCTTTTCTTTACAATCACACCAGAAATAGTTATATGGTCTTTTTTTTCTAGTTTTTTTCCAGTCCAAAGGTTGTGAAATGTTATCCAGTGAACCGAGTGGATGAATTTCCAGGTATGTATATATGTATATGATATTATATTTTGAAATCTTATTTATCAAAATTAAAGAAGAACCTTTCAATTTCCAGTGCCTATTTGGTGGTATGTGACAGGACAAAAAGACAGATTTTCTTTGGCATATACTACTAACTTGAACAGTAAGCTCCAAGAAGCTTATTGATTCTTGGATATGGCAGATCTATACAATTTGCAACTGAAATAAAATTCCCTGTTCTCTCTGAAAAAGAGAATAGGACATTGATAGAAAAAAAAAGAAGTTAAGACAAAATCTTAGGTAAGGATGAGAAACCTTCAACTTGGACACAGGAAGACATATAGCCCTCTCCATTCTTCTTCAGCAAGAGCAGTGGCAAGAGAAGCCATGGGACCGGACAATATATCATGGATAATGTCACAGAGGTTCGTACTTGGAACTTTAAAGAACTCGAAAGTACAAAATCAAATAGAAGATTCTGCAGAATGGCCTTTCAAGAGCTTATCATGTGAAGGGACTTACTGACTGCTGTTGGAGCACAGAACATTTCATTTCATCTGCAATCACTGGGAAGGAAGCGGCTGCAACTCAGTGACTATGGCAGGATAGCGTCTTTTTTACCGTTCAACTTATCCAGTATGAATATGCATATTATGACAGGTAGACTCATGAGAGCCAGAAGTGCTCTCATAATTGAGAAAAAGAATGAAATTGCTGTACTATGACTCAAGGGATATTTACTGAGAAAGGCTATCTTGACCATCTGAAACCTTAGCTTCGGGAGACCCTGAGTCATTTTCCCGGTTCTCCTTGAACATATCATGACAAAGCCAACCAGACCCACTTAATTAACAACTTTTACAGAATGCTCAGGGATGGCGGGCCTTTTGGAAGAAAGGAATGGTTATAGAGAAAGTGATAATCACCTGTGATGTTTATGAAAGATTTGGTTCTGTTGAGGGCCTAAGTTAAAGCATTCATACCCAGGTGATTTTTGAAGAAGTTGGAAGGCAGGATGAAACATGAATAAGAGAACTGTTTTGTAGTTTCACTTGGATTTAATATGAATCAGGATCAGCTAATAGTAAGGCAGTTAAATAATGGATAGCCCTTGCTCCATTCTAAATCAAGTACCCTTTTGTTTACAATGCAGTAGTTTGTGGTGCAACTTGAAAGTGTGGTTGGAAAGGCCTTGGGATCCCAGAAGAGTGCCCAGGTGGGCGGGATTCACAGCAGAACTCTGCAACAGTGTTCTCTTTGTTCAGTAGTATTGAATTTCTCAGCATAATATTAGTGTCTCAGGAAATCCTTCCCAAAAAGTTATTTCCAGTCAGCAGAACCAGTGGGTTATTCCAAATGTCTGAGTGAGCTAAAGAGAATTTCTCCTGGTCTGAAGTTGCTTGTCCTGGCAGGAAGATATCTACACTGTTCTTTTTAGCAAAATTTGTCTCTACAGTACAAGACTTAAGATCTCCCACTTTTGTGTGGTTTACCTGGAAACAGGAGAATAATGCATTTAAATAGGAAACAGGTTCTGTCACAACTATGTTCCATAACTCTTATTTAATTTTTCTAACACAGTGATTTTTGTCTTTATTTGTATCTCTTATTAAAGATGGTTCATTGATTTCACTTGCAGTGCTTACAACTCCACTGTTCGAAAAACTCTTGGAATTTTAAGCAAAGACACAGTCAAATTCCACTTTGGCACGTGCACTTTCAGACAGGCAGATCTTTCATTGCCCCTAGAGTATATCTAGGGGCAATGAGATGAGAACATGCTTCGGACAACTCAGAGCCCTCTCGACAGGTGTGAGCTGTGCTACCAGCAAGTCTGAGAACCATTTTGTTTTTAAACTGAGGGAGGAGAAGCCTCTAAAGTCATTTAGTAAAAATCAATTCATGCCTCTCTGCTTCTGTAATTCATCATGCAATGCATCTAGAGCCTTCCTAGGACATGCTGGGACATATCTAGGCAATTTCTGATATTTTTACTGTAGAAGAGTACTGTTATTTCTTTCAGAAAGTTTATATGGTTTTATTGGGAAACTGAAGATAACAGTTATGGACCAATAGTATCACATATATTACTTTTCTAGTTAGCATTTGAAATCTCTTTCACTAAATTTTCTTTGAAGTCTGTGGATCTGTTATTGATTAATGTATTTGTATCTTTTTAGTCATGACAGAACAGAAACATCCAACTCAGTCATTTTAAAAGAATCTTTTAAGGGTTATCAGCTAGTTATAGGATCGTGCGTGTCTTGTGCAAGGTGCTTCTGATGGATGCCACTGCTCAGACTTCCTCCCTAACTCTCATCTCTTGGAATTCCCTTCTTCTGGAACCCTTACAGACACCCCAGGGGCTTTTCACCTACAGCAACAAATTCTACCACCCATTCTTTGACTTTCTAGAGCACCTTTTTCCATGATTGCATTAACCAAAATTTGGTTCTCTCTGAGCCCTCTCCTTTGGGATCTTCAATGAAAGCTGCTCATCCTCCCAAAGTCACATCAGCTGTGGGAGGAGCTTGCACCTCTTGGCTTCTCAGTGTCAGTTTTGAGCTTCACCTTTCCATGTTCCTGACAAAAAATTTCTTCTCCTTGATACTCATATTGTCCCTCTGCATGTCTACTGCTGACTACATGGTCACTTTTGCCTGCTAATTGTGCCAGTTAATCTTGTCAGTTTGACTGCGTTAGGAGACTAGGGAGAGCTGGTCAGGTCATGAGGAGCTACTGGCGAGTGCATTAATTCCTTGATGCTCATTGTTTCATGTGCTCCTAGGAGGTGAGACTAGTTGGGGTTGAGTCACTAGGTGTGAGCCTTCAGTGGGTGTATCACTTTCTGGCAATCTTTCTTTGGGCCCTACATCCCAGCCACCATAAAGGAAGCAGCTTTTCTCCATCAAGCTCTTACTACATGATGCTCCTGTCTTGGAACCAACCATAGACTGATATTTCTGGGCCCAGAAACTGTGATCCAAAATAAACCTCTCCTATCAAGTATTTTGACCCAGCAACAGAAAAGCTGACCAGTATATTAGTAGACATTGTACATTCTACTCACGGGGTGCCTCTCTACCCTAAATCATGTGCCTACTTTGAAACACTATACTTCTTGACTTTAGAGTTGTTTGGTTTTATCATCCAGCTTCACATCCATAACCTCTTTTGTGACAAAGGTTTAAATATTCATTGAACGTCAGTTATAAACTCCTATATTCAAATCACAGACGTTTGCTTTACCATAGAGCATATTCTAGGTCGTAAGTCATGTTTAAATAAATACAAAGGAATAGAAATAATTTCTTGTATACTTTCAAATCACAGTGGAATAAAACTGAAATGTAATCTCAAAAAAAAAAACAAAAGAAAATACAAAAATACGTGGAGACTAAACAACCTACTACTGACCAAACAATGGATCACAGAAGAAATGAAACACTTCATAGAGTTAAATGATGAAGGAAGGACAGAATATCAGAACCTGTGGGACACAATGAAAGCATTACTTAGAGGGAAATTTATAGCCGTAATGCACAAATCAAAAGAACAGAGCAGTCAAAAATAAACATGCTAATGATGCACCTTAAGGCCCTAGAGAAACAAGAACAATCTAAGCCAAAAATCAGTAGAAGAAAATAAATTCTAAAGACCAGATCTGAAACTCATTTCTGGAGGCTAGCATCACCTTAGTCCCAAAACCAGACAAAGATTTAACCAGGAATAAAAATTATACACCAATCTCCTTAATAGACATAGATGCAAAGATTCTTAATAAGATTCTGGAAAATGGAATCCAGCAAGTAATCAGAAAGATCATACACTGTTATCAAGTTGACTTCATTCCTGGGATGCAAGGCTGGTTCAACATATGTGAATCAATCAAGGTAATACACCACACCAACAAAAGCAACAAAACAAAACAAAACAAAACATAAAACCCCAAACATGATCTTCTCAATTGGTGCAGAAAAGGCCTTTGATAAAATTCAACACCCTTTCATGATAAAAACTCAGGAAAATAGGAATAGAAGGGCCTTATCTCAAACTCATAGGAGCCGAACCTACTGCAAATAGCATAGTAAATGGAGGAAAATTGAAAGCATTTCCTCTCAAATTAGGGACAAGAGAAGGCTGTCCACTCTCACCCCTCTTATTCAACATAGGCCTTGAAACACTTGCCATAGCAATCAGGCAAGAAAGTGAAGTAAAGGGAATATGCCTTGGAAAGGAGGAAGTTGAACTATTTTAATTTGCAGATGATATGATTATATATACAGAAGACTCTAAAAACTCCACTATGAAACTCTTGGAAATAATAAACAAATTCAGCCAAATCACAGGCTACAAAATCAATAATAAAAAATTGATAACTTTTCTCTACGCCAACAGTGAACTCACTGAGAAAGAGCTCAGAAGAATAATCCCATTCTCAATAGCCCAGCAAAATATTAAATACCTAGGAGTAAATCTAACCAAGGAAGTGAAGGACCTATTTAAAGAAAAAAAAACTACATTACACTGAAGAAAGAAGTTGTGAGCAAACTAAAATGAAGAAAAATTATAATTTGATGTGTCCCTTGAATTTTACAGAAGGCTAAGAATTGCCACTTTAAAGTGAAAGTAGTGTGCTTTTCTGTGTCAATTTTCATTGTTAAGGCAAGAGGTTGGTAAGAAAAATTTATCAGCAATCAAAACACCACCTAAGGCTTTTTTGGGGGAGGGGAATTTGGACAAAATCAAGAGCTAAGTTTAAGGAAACCAAATATTTCAAGTATTCAGCGACCTCGAAAGAGCTAAACCTCAGACTAAAAGCCCTTGACCTTGTGCCTTCATTGTTTATGCTAAGGCATGTCTATGAGCTTGGGCATTTGGAAGCATCAATTGATAAGCAGAAACGTTTACATTTTTCTTTAGATTAAGTTTCTCCGCATAAATGAAGTAAAGAAATAAAATGATTAAATAACCCCTACTCACCTTATAGTCTCAGGCCATCCTCACTGTTATCTTCCTGGTCCTAGAGTACCTAGAGGTGGCTGATATGTGGCTTCCCCACCCTATTAGGTTTAGGGTAAATTTGTTCTTTCATTTCACTAGATTCTGAGCTCCATGCAGACAATGCCATATATCTGTTTTATTCATTGCTTTGTCTGTAGTATGTAGCACAGTGTGTAATTCATGACAGGCACTCAAAAATATCTGTAGTACTGGAAAGTAACCAAGTAAGTCTCCAAATCCTCTTCAAAGCACATCCCTCTTATTAAAGTTAGCAATGATGGGAAGTGATGGAGAAAAGAGTGAACTGTAATCCCATGTTCAGAGCACTGTGGAATTTTCTGTTCATGAAAAACACTGATTTAATACAGAACCTAACACAGAATGATTACTACATATTAGCAGCTTTCAAAAGTTAGAGATCTTTGAGTATCAACACATCAGCCAGGTACTCCTTGCCTGATGGATGAAAGTGGGACAAAGGTGAAAGTGAAAGCTCCTCTTTTTGCATGGACAAGCCTCTTAAACTTAATATTTTTCTCAATTTTATTTAAAAGACAGTATTTTTCTTATCTTTTTAAAGTTAGATAACTAAGTTAATAAAACATATGACTCTTTTTTGATGAAAGTGCCTATTTTCAAATGGTTTCTGAGAATTGCACTGCTAAATAAATTAAATTCTCTGTAGAAGGAGACCAGCTGTGATGAATCTAGATCTTTTCCTTCTGCGTTACTCCTTGTTTTTTTTTTTTCCCTTAAGTCTAGGAGACAAAATTAGCTTTCTCTTTGAAAGATTATGATCTATATTTTAATGTCGAAAGATTTCTTTGTATTCCAATTGAGTAGTTCATGTAATAAGAAAAGGATCATTTTCCCCTACTCAGTTTGGCATTTCCGGTATTAATTATAAGAGATAAGATTTATCATCTTAATGTATGGTCTTGATTATTTTTACATCCTATACATTTTTGAAAAAAAATCACAAGGATTAAGACAAGGAAGTATTTCCCTCTGCTCTGTCTTTGCTCTTTGCTTTCATATTATAACTTTCTCATTTGGCACTACTTTCAGTTGAACTGAATTTGTGCCCTCAGTCCATATAGAATATATAATAGGAGATATATACTCGCAATATGATTTGTCAAAATGATCCAGGAGTAGAATGAAAAGATAATTGGCTTTATTGCCCACATACTGCCATAAAGAATCCCACAAGATGAATCAAAAAACAAAACAAAACCCACAAGTAATCACATTTCATGTGGTAGGATTTTTCAAATTCTGAAAAGATTTGGAGTAATGAGTAACTCCACCTGGCAAGGAAACTAGTTTTCTGATCAAAGAGTGCATTTTGCAGTTAAGTAATTTGGCTTACATGGTCAGTTGTCATGGAGATTAGAGAGAGGTGCCACAAGGGGACAGTTGAAGTTGATGCCCATCTATGTTGGCCATGATTGTGGCCTCTCAACATCAAAACTGCTTTTGATTAAAGCAACTTCCCTGATTCATGAGGCTGGTCTCTGGGAGCTCATTTGAATACTTTATTGATTAAATACTGAGTTAGAGCCAAGATTTTTTAAAGAGCATGTTCACGTGTTAATTCCTCCTGGGTGGCATTCCATGCAGATGTATCCCTGTGGAGAACACAGTGATTTTTTTTTTACCACATCAGGAAAATCCCATAGACCAAACTACCTACTTTTGTGGTCTACCACTCTCTTCTCAAGCAGCAATGAGCAGTTCCACTGTGCTCATCACACACATGGAGACGTCCCTATTCCATTACATCACTTACTCCTCATGTGGCTGAGACCAATGTTGTTTACAGAAGGGCTTTGGAACAGCGATACTCATCATTTATTCTTGGTGCTTTTGTCCTGTTTTAGGCTCTGTTTAGTCATGAGATGACTCCATATAAAGACAATATTCACCAGTCTTTCTAGAATCACTTTTATCATTTTGCCTGTTTGGATATTTGAGTTATTCGAATTTGTTTCAAGAAACAATCAAATAGTATTCATTTCACTTTCACTGGCATTTTGGAAAACTTAGGCTAACAAAACATTTGCATCAGTATTTTCAACAGGAAACTAATAGATAAAATAAATTTGTGTTAGAGTTTAATTAACAAAAACATCCACCGACAATAAGATAAATACAGCCAAAATTTTGCTTTTCATAGAAAAAGTTATTATGCTTCCTACTTTTAATGTACATTGGGGACACTATATTTGCCTTTAAAAATCTGTTTTTTAGGTGACTCCAAATGAAATTTGAAGCATAATTACATCACTTGGATTAACCATATGCTCTTTCTCTTTGTTTTTATTTTTATATTCTATTAATTATCCAATAGTTTTTGTCATATTACTTTGGAAAGAAATTAAATCCATTATTCTTCAACTCCCAACCTCCACAATAGAAGGGATGCATATTTGGTCAGCACTTAGAAGAGGGCCGGGCCCTTGGGAACACCAACAAGGTTGAATTTGTCCACTCACTACATAAATGTGAATGTTCACAGACTATCCTAAGTTGCCACAATGGAATAAATGAACCAAAAAACAAAAGATAAGAGAAGAAAAACTAGAATGCTGCAAGAGCTACATATTATTTAAAGCTGATAACACTGACATATTCTTTTCAGTGGAATTGCAAAATAGCAAACCTGAAGAAAGCTTTTCAATAAGAAGGGATTTTAGGCCATTTTGAGTGTTGAAGGGCAAGATCAAAGATGAGACCTGCATGGTGTGCAAATATGTCAATTGTGAGCTCTCATGTAGGTTTCTTGGGAAAGATTAATGGGCTTGGAGAAAAGCAAAATGCAAAATACAGCATTTTCATAAGATCTATTAAAAATGAAAGATAATCTGGACCTGATGGCACAGGCCTGTAATCCCAGCGCTCTGGGAGGCTTAAGCAAGAGCATTGTAAGTTTGAGATGAACCTGGGTAATTTAGCAACTTGGCAAAAACCTATTTCAAAATCAAAAGTGAAAAATGAACTGGGAATGTGGCTCCGTGTGAAGGCTCGGGGTCTGATCTCCTGTACCCACAAATAAAAATAAAGGTAAAAGATAACAGAACACTCTTGCATGAAAGTTAGCTGCTTGTTAAATTTTTGGGTTTGACCCTTTGGGCATGTCTACAAAGGGAAAATACTGACTCTTGTTAGGAAGGTTTTCTTGTGATAAGAATGATCCTCAGCTTTTAGGTTGTGTTGTACTATGAAGAATTATTAAGATATGATGACAGCTATACTTCTGGGGCTCCCTGAAGGTCCCCAAAGTTGTTATTGTGGTTGGACATGTCTTTGGGGAGAATAATAGAACTGTTTCTAGAAATTTAGGCCCCTTAGGGTAAGGAACTATCAAGCCAGCGTGGCTCATGCACCCTCCTCAGTCAATTCCTTTGTATCTGCGTTTTTTTGGCGGTGACCAAAGAGGCCACAGCGTTTCCGCAGACCAAGTAAACTCTTGAGGAATTCCTGCCTTTGACCATTCTTTTATTAGAGTATTTACTTTAGCAAACTTGCATTGCTTTTTTAGATGTAACTCTCCCCTAGAGTGTCTTCCCTAAAGGCCTAGAATCCACCCTTTTGAAACATAATCATCAAGAAAGAAGGGCTCTGTCTCCAGCTTCTGTGGGAGAACAGGAGTCTAACTCTAAGAAGGGCCCTCGGCAAGCTGCAGGCCTAACCGCAGCTGTCAGCCTCCAGGCTGGGCAGGCCTGCCCTTTCCCTTCGTTCCTCCCAGGGTTGAAAGATCTTCCTACCCATTGCTTCAGACATATTGAATCTTGCCTTTTCCTGTACTGCAGTGATCTTGAATAAAGTTTTCCTTGCCATTTTAAACAAATATACAGTGCATTTGTTTTACCCAGCTGAGGGCTGGGAGCCCCTGTTGAAAATCCCCGTGTTGCCTCTATTCCCCCTGCCCGCTCTCACGCTGGCCTCCTGCTGTTTCATGTTGTTCAGAGCTGGAGCAGTCTCAGGAGTCTAGGTATGTCGTGTAACGTAGACTCACTCCCTCTTGGGTAATGTCTTCCTAGGAGGCCTCAATTCTATTGCTTTGTGTAGTTTTCATTTGCTCTCATGATGGAGTTTACTCTCAACCGAAAGGTCATGTGAACTAGAAAGTGAAATGATGCATCCTTATTCTTTTTTACTACTGTTCTCAGCAGTCCAATCTTTTATTTTTGTAATCATTATATGATTCTGAATTGCTAGTTTATAGTTTTAGCGAAAACTTTCTGGGCTTGTCCTTATAAGGGAGCTGCTAGTGTTGGGATTATGGAAGAATGATCAAATATTTTAACTAGCTAGATACAAGCAAACTAGCTTACTCCAGCATGAAGGAGATAATTAGTGTACTGTGAGTGAACAAAAATATTTATAAGAAAAGTGGGTAGAGAAAAAATATGGACATTCTGGGAACAGTGGGGTTTGTTTTTGCTTTTTTTGGAAAGGACAGTAAACTGATCAATGGAAGCTAGTGAAGAAGCCACTCTCAGTGGCCTGCCTTTGAGCATGCTGGCTGGGGTCATGCTTGAAAAACTTTGAGGGCTTGGTTTGGATTTGTGATAGGTCGTTTTTGGTCTTGTCTACCAAGGTCCTCTTGTTGTTTACTTTCTCCTAGTTATTAGTCCAGGTCTGGAATGTTTCCTCATCAGAATTTCTTGCCACATTCATAAAGCCACTGCTTGGGCTGAGTAATGGCAGATTTTCCTTCCTGAGGGCTGAATGTATTTTTCAGAAACAATTACAAAGGTTCAATTGATCAACCAAGAAGCACTGTTCAGAGAACTATAGACAAGGCAGAGCAGCACCCAAGATGGAATTTTGGATTCATTTTAATCTTTTTAATTATCCCTTAAATGTAGGTCATATATTTGAAGGGAAATATTTTGGGACTTGGGAAAATTGTTTCAAATATAGAACTAAAATTAAAGCGTATTCAGCCAGATAATGGATTGCTGCAAAATTATGATACATGCTTTATCTAAAGAGCTGTCAGGAATTTATGAGTGAATACCTCATTGTCTGAAGTAGAGAATATAGCTTCCTTGGACTAATGGTAGCTGTCAGCTGTTAATGCATAATAATTATGTCTTCACTATTAATTCTTCCAAGAACTTGTGTTCTGTATCTACCTATTGTAATTCTCTTCCTCTTTTTCTATCTTGTGTTTTAACCTTACCTTTTGGCTGTTTTAACGTTTTGTCTATGCAAAGATGATTTTTTTAGAATAGAAAAAGATTTAATAGATAGTAGGATTTGTGGAGACATGGATGGCATTTTTAAATGTATAAAATTTGCATAAGTTCAGACAGGAAAGTAATAAGGAAAGCATCTTTGGAATTATTCCAGATATCTTTGCATAGAATTAATAGGACTATGAAGGACTATGTGATATTTTGGGAGAAACCAGGACTTAAGCTATTGGGAAACAGGAGTTTAGAAGAGATTCGATTAAATTGTGCAACATTCATATTAAAAGGAAGCAGAGTTCAGGAGTCATAGAATTACAAAAGTAGATCTCTCGCATCTTTCTGGAATTTATGATTGGACTGAATTCCTTACTACTCAGGACTCCTCTCCTTGAGGCAAGGGTAACTTCTACTCATTTTAAGTCTCTGAGTTCTAATATAGGGCCAGTCAATGCCCAGGAAATAGTTATTGAACTGAAGCACACAAAGTTGCCTTACGGGAATAAAAGTTTGAACTATCTAATGCAATGGCAGATTCAAAAGAAAATGGCCATATTAATTAATCAGGAAGTTTTTTTCTGCAGCATCAATACCCCTTTAAAATATTTCTCAACCTTGCCCCTTTGAGCTAATGGAATACATATTCTCAATATGGCACATTAAAAAATAAAATAAAAAACCACTTAATGAATGATTGGGCCATTCCATTGCCTTGGATACAGAGTTTCCTGTGCATTTCCTCTCACCTTATTCTTTCACAGTCTTGAGCTGGTACAGTGACACAAATGAAGCTCCCAAGGGTGAATAATTTTTGCCAGAGGTATGTGATTGGTAACCTGAGAAATCACGTCTGCAGCTTGATTTTGTTTAACTCCATAGCTTGCGTAATATCCATTGGCTTTTTCTGGTTCTGAAGCACAAGGAAGTTACCCTAGTTACCTAGTTACCTAGTTACCTTAGTTACCCTAGCCACTAGATACGTGTCTCCAATAAGCCATAAACTAGAGAAGTACTCTTTATGGAAGGCTAACACATTTGAGATTGGCTTGGGATCATTTGCTGATACAAGGTAAGGTAAAGTTTGATTTTTCCTAAGTGAGATATCTGAAGCTGATATTTAAAAAATCATTTCTGCTCATTCAGAAATTCCACTGAAGTAAGTGTTAATGGCAAAATATATGTGAGTTTTGATTGTGACTTCCGAGAAAATACGATTTTTTTGGCTCCTCTTTCTAGGTTATCAGCAAGAAAGGAATGGTAAGGATATTAGTAATTCATGCTGTAGATGTTTATATATACTAAATATTTAGTATTTACAGCAGTATTTAATATTCAACACAAATTATCTGACTCTGAACCCCATTATTTTTCTATTATGCCATGTCAGTTCTCCAGATGCTGTGAATGGATTTGACACGAATTAGGCTGCGCTGTCCTCAGTAGAACCTGGTAGCGAACGCTGAGGTAGAGCTCTCTGTCAGTGTCAGTTTGCTTATTGAGGAGTTGGAGGGATGATAATGATGGTTGTATCAAGGTGTTCACCAAGTATTTGTGCTTTTGAAAATTATATCTAACAAATAGAAAGTTCTTTCTTTCCAAAACACTGACTGTGTAAGATAGGTCATATTTTCTATTTGCCTAAGCATAATTAAATTTCTATGTAACTCCTAAATGCCAAGTATGTTCAATGGGGATTTCACATGTACTCATGGATATGCATCTAGAGCTTAGGACAGAGGTGTGAGCCTCCCTCGTGTTATTTGGGATACATTATGTTAACTTGTGATTAGCAATTACAGCTTTGCAGTTAGGTAAAGTAATTTTACAGTTGTATAGATAGAAAAGAGTTGAATGCAAGAATTAAGGTATTTTTAGTGGTCACATATTAGAGAAAGTGCAAAGAATGCTGAGGTAACAGGAGAACAAGAACATAGCATCTCTGAAGAGAAGGATTGTAAGATCCCAAGGAGAGAACAGTCAATTAAAGAATATGAGGAAAGGTGGGGTAGATGAACACAAGAAATGTCCGCTGGATCTGCCAACAGGAAATGTACTAATGACTTGGCAGTATCAGCTCCAATGCATTGGTGGGGTGGAATAGCAGATCAGAGTGGCTTGAAGTCATGTGGCAGAAGTAAAGAAGCAACAGAAACACACTTGGGAAAGCTTTAGCTCTCTCTCTCTCTCTCTCTCTCTCTCTCTCTCTCTCTCTCTGTGTGTGTGTGTGTGTGTGTGTATGTGTGGTGGGTGAGAAACAAGGTGGTCAGAAGTCAACACTAAGTTTTTTTTTGTTTTATGATTTTACCATTAAAGATAACAGAATGTGTTTATGTCCTATGAGAAATCACGCATGGAAAGGAAGTGGCTAGTCACTCAGGAGAGATATGAAGAAGTGATATAGCATAGGTGTCAAAAAAAGTGAGAGGAAATTTAATTCAGAGCAGAGTGGAGAGATTGGCTAGGGATAGGTGCAAGGTCTTTTGTTAGGAGGATGGAAGAAGGGAATGTGAGTTGTGTTGTAGAAACAAAATTAGTTCTTGGGGAAAAAGTTTTCTTTCTTGGTATTTCTCTTTCAGCTGTGATGTTATTGAGTTGCTAGGGATGGGGATTGTTTTGTGAGGCTTGAGGTAAAAGGACGTTGAAAATACTTTTATTTTTATTAATAATTCAAAATATCTGTTTCATTTTACTTGATATATTTAAATGGCTATCATATATTCCAAGACTCCATTTTACTAGAAAACAGTTAATAAAAGTATAAATCAAAGCTAAATGTCTGCTCACACATTACTGTTTGAGTTTAATGTCTGGCCTTTTAATGAATCCATTTTACAGATTAAGAAATGTAAAACCTACAGTTATTAAATAATTTTTTCTCAATGTGTTGCAGCTGGGCAGGGGAATTGTCTTTCAGTGCCACCTGTCTGATCAGAGACTCTGAGCTCTTAATCATCCAGCTACAGTGCATCTGCCTGTCATAATGCTTAAAACATAGGCACCCATTGTATATGATGAAAGGATAATGGCATGGGTACGACACTTTTCTTGTTATTTTCCTTACCCCAATTTTAATTGTTCCTGTCCTCTACCACTGATTTTTATTATTCATGTTATTTAGATACCGAGTAAAATAACCTCTTGTTTCTATAGTACTAAAGAGGAGCAGAAAAACAATTATGTATTTTTACCTTCGTATTTTCTACACATACCAAGACTTTTTAAAAAATTTAAATCCTTACTAATCACACAGTCATAGCTGGATTTGACAGCACATACCTGTAATCTCAGCACTTGGGAGGCTGAGGCAGGAGGATTGCTGTGAGTTCAAGGCCAGCCTGGGCTACACAGTGAATTTAGTACCACTACAGAGTGAGACCATGTGTCAAAACAAAACTAAACAAAATAAAACAGGTAGAAAACAAACTAGTGATAGTCTGAGTCTTCATGACTCCCCATCGGATGTTAACATTTCCTTTTATGAACATATTAATTTTTCTACATGATAGTGTTTTATTCTTTCAATAAAACAAAAACAAGAATTCGGGGATTTGATACTATCTATACAAAGGAAAAAAGAACAAAAAGATGCTGTCTCAGCACTCAGTTAAGGAATTCTACTTAAGAGAAGCATGAGACTTGTTGGAATGGTGTGGGTGTATTATTCATGAATCCTATTTATTTCTCTGATTTTTTTGTGTAGGAGTGGCATCTGAAATTTGGTTGCAAATGTTTTACTTCATATTTCAATTATTAAATATAGTTGTGAGTGGAGAGCAGATCCTCCCTACAGAGGAAAAAATGCAGCCAGAAGAAATAATTGACTTGGGAAGGATGCAGAAAGGAAACTTAAAAAAGTTTTTGCTTTCCATATTTTCTAACATACCATCATTTGTGCAAAATGTCTGAAAGGGTCCCTCGTCATCCCCTTTCATGAAGGGAGAAGCAAAAGGTCCAAAACACATGTATTTATAATGTAGAGCAACTATAACTTTTCTCTCTCTTTTCTTTCTCTCTCTTTTTTGACATTCTTCTCGCTTACCTCAATAGAAGAAATGTTGGCTGGGGAGAGTTGTGGGCTGAAAATAATGCTTGAAATTCATGCACATATTAGGAAAACTTCAGAGGTAATAGTTATAATGAAAATGCAGTTGAGAGAAGTTGAGGATGGAATTAAATTCATCCTGAGATTTAATGATATCAGGATGTGCTGACTGATCTTAAGATGAGCTTCTAGATGGGAGAACAGAAGAATGAGTGGCTCACACAACGGGAGGAAATGATGAGCAGTGTAGAGCTTTGCTAGAAGACAAAGGCCGGCTTTGCTTGTTGAATGTTTCTTCTCAATAGCATGATCCTGCATGGGAGCTATGAGACTTTAGACACCAAGACCTAAGAAAACAAAACAAAGCAAAAGCCAGGCTTAATGACAAAAGCTGAGGCAGGAGCATCAAAGTTTGAACTAGCTTGAGGAATTTAGTGACACAAAGATACCCTGTCTCAAAAATCAAGAGTAAAATTGGGAGCAGGGTAATGTAGCTCAGGGTTAAGGCATTGGATCTCTTTCTCTCTCTGTCTGTCTCTGTCTATCTGTCTGTCTGTCTGTCGGTCTCTCTCTCTCTCTCTCTCTCTCTCTCTCTCTCTCTCTCTCTCTCTCCACCTTTCCCTCTACCTCCTGGAGGCACAAGCATTTCAGAAGTCTCATTTGTTCCGGGTCAGTTGCCAATGACAGTGTGAGAAAGGACCTGGAAGAGACAGCTAGCTGCTCAAGGCATTGCCAGAGGAAGGATCAGGCTTGGGGAGAAGTAGGGGCAGGAGTACAATCCTTTCAGGCTACACCTCAGTGATTCAACACACTCTCAGAAAGCTGCCTGTCCCAACTAGCCCCCACCTGCTAACAGCCTGATGAGTGCAGAGATAAATCCACATGTCCAAATACATAATGTTTTTGGGGACACTCCAGGCCAAACCATGATAATAAGAAATGTATTAAGCCTGGACTACCTACCTGAGTTTAGGATCAGAAGCCTGGTCTACAGAGTGAGACCCTGTCTCAAAAAATGTATTAAAATGTAATATAGCCCTGAAAAATAGGGTGGTATAAGTTTTCCATATTCTAGAAGAAGAACTTTGTTCCTGTATCTTGTAGCTATATACTAGTAATAGCAAAGAAAAAACTTTTTCAACTCATGCTCTTTAATATTACACACTTCTTTTAAGTTTTTCATTTTTTATAACAATTCTTTGAAATAAATATGAATTAGCATTATCACAGAAGAAGAAATCAAATTCCTTTAAAATTCACTGCTTTGAGGTAAATCACCTCAAGGAGATAGTAGGCATTATATGACATCTTCAGGGAATGAGATGTTTGATATCCTCTCCCTGGCCTCAGTTTATGTGCTTTCTTATCTCTGATTTATTGAGGAAGAATATATCAGCAAGTTGAAGATCAAAACATCAGCAGTGAAAATGAAGTGGCCAGGGGAAAATGAGACATTTTAGAAGGTGAGCCTTGGAGGAAATGGATTGATTAGATTTCATCTTCTGTCCCAGAATTCTTCCTCTGCATTTTTTTGATAATTAAACTAAGATTAAAAAAGAGGCAGAGAGAGGTGAAAGAGAGAGAGAGAACATTGACATGATGAAAGTTCAGACTAGTGTCTATGCTTTTAAATATTAATTTAAAACAATTGTAAGAAGTAGTTTTAGATAATATGTTGGCTTTCTCCAGGAAAAACGTTCATCCCTCTGCCTGGAGAAATGATACGCTTATGCTCTGAGAGTCAGTGTGAATCCAGGAAGCAAGTCAGGAGGTGAAGAGTTCTTATTAAAATTCCATCACTATTTGTAATTACTTTTGATACTACTTGGTTATAAAATAGTTTTGATGTTGAAAATCAATAAAACCGACAAACACACAGGAAAAATTCTAAAGGAAAACAATTACAGTTTTTCTAAGAAAGACTGTTGTGTTCATTGAAAATATTCTGACTTGTTACCTCTCTAAAACATAGAAAACAACCCTTAGCTAATGATGTAATTTGTGGGTATCCACTTGCTGCTGGTAGCTTGACTACCAAAATAAGCATGTTTTGTGTGGGAAAAAATTATTAAAAATTAAAAATATTCTCTCTTCTCAGATATAACAACTTTGACATTTTGCAGGCTCTTCTTTTATTTTTTCCTGGCTCACATTGCATTTAAATTGCAATTCCTTTGTATTTTTTTTCATGATTACAACCACACTTAAAAACAGCCTGATTGTTTTTATTTTACACAGAACAATATTATGTATGTTTCTGTGATAGTAAAATATCATTAATTTAAGGATGACCTCCTCCTTTGGGGACATCTCAACCTACCCAGCCTTGCTACTCTGAAACTGCCTAATGGAATCTGGCTTATTCCCGCCCTCCATTCATTGGGAAACCTTGCTTTTCGAGGGCAAAAATGTATGATGACGCCTCTGGCTATTTCCTCCTGGAAGGGGGCGTAGGATCACAGCCACTCAGTCATTCCCAAGAGAACTCAACTTCAGGTGAGGAACTCCTCCCAGGTAAAGAACTCTGAAAGCTTAAGAAAGACCACATCTTGGAATGGCCAAGGACAAAGCCAAAGTTGAGTAGATCATGAGACCACAGACCCTCATAGCCCAGGGTCTGGGGTCTTATTTTGAGCCCTCAAATTTGATCTTAAACCAATGAACTACTTTTAGGCTAATATAAACCAATCATTAAAGGCCAACTCTGTATAGGAAAATAAATATGCACAATCTATAGCAAAACTGTATAAAAGATGGCTGTAACTGCTAAATAATTGGTGCCCTTGCCCTTCCTTTTGTTTGCAGGGGAGTTCCTACTTTCTATCTCACTTTCCCCTTTATGCTTCTCCCAATAAATGTACTTTTTACTTCCCTACTGCAAAAACGAACCAACCAACCAACCAACCAACCAAACAAACAAAAAACCATTAATTTAAATGGATCACTATTCCCTTAAAGTTTGTGGTGGTCACTGGAAGCCTACTTCATATCCAGGGCTCTCTACTTTCTAAGAGAACCTTAATTTTATTGTGGCAGCAATGTTTCTAGCTAAAGCTAATGGGATTAAGTGTATCAGTGTCCTTTGCTTGTATAGCCAACTAACGTAATTCTGGTCAATGAGATGTAACCAGATTATCTGCTACAGATTTCAGAGAAAAAATTCTTTTTTCTCAGTGCAGACACTGTCCTTTCTTTGCTCCTTCCATCTTTCCTTCTCAAACATGGACACAATGGCTCAAACCGTAAGTCTGTGATTCCACTGTGAAAGAAACGTCAGCAAATCACCAAATCCTTGATGCTCACATTCCTGAGCTGCTGATCTAACGCCTGCAGCCTTCGTATGGGCAATACCCCTGATTTGTTTTAGCAACTGCCTACTTACAAGCGTTACAATGCAACTATTGTGTCACGCAATAGTAAGTATGGGTACACTGTATTTTAATATAGCATACGTAGCATTTAGCACATTGGGATGTGCCAAAATTTTTTTAACAGTTCAAAAGTAAAGAATGTTTGTAATATTTCAATTCTGAATATTATGACACAATAGGCTTATTTATTATGTACCTATACCAGTCAAATTTTCTGCATTTTTCTTTCTTGCCATTTCACACTATAATTGCTAATTTTCATTTTTGCTTTATTAATCTTCCAATAAGATTTTATTTTTATTACTTTGTCTGAATTTACGTTTTTATTTCTTTTCTGTTGTGTTGGAATACTTAATTAATTCACTGTTCACAGGCTGTTTGTCTTTGGGTCATCCATCATTTTTTCCATCTAGACATCTTGTTGCTCGTTGCTTTCAGGGTGTTACTGAGTATGTGGTTTCAGTCTCTCAGCCTTGTCTTCAAGTTCCAGCACTCTGTCCTCATAATTCGTAAGCCAGCTACCCACGCTTCTAACTGAATTTGCCTTCTCTTGAGTTTTGGCTTGATATCTTTTCAGATTTTCCACTCCTGTACCAGAATATTCCTTCATATTTGACATTGACTTATTGACCTTACTTATCTTTTTGTTTGTGTTGTCTGCAAAATCATTGAACTTTTTGTCATTTATAACCATTGATGTTTCCTTTAGTTTGTACTTATTTTGATTTATGTAATCTCAGCTTACTGGGTTATTAAATCTATGGGGGAAATCTTAATGACTAACTTTCTACTACTTTTCTATTCCTCTATACTTTTCCATGATGGGGAAAAGATTATAGTAATGTGATGATGCAAAAATAAGCCAGCTGTTGGCATACAATGAAATGCGAGATTAATCACTATGTCCCCCTAAGAACATGAATGAATTCTGCGGTATTATTGTAATCTAAGACTTTCCAGTTATTAACAAGTCATAATAACCAGTTAAATACTATAACTGTTCTACTCTTAACATTAGATATGCAGTCTGCACTAACAGTGCAGCTACCTCAATAAACCAAATTTAAACTTACCAAAAGGATCTACTAAAGGCAACACTATACCACTGTTAATAATAACATTATAATATGTGTTACTTGTCTAAGCCAAACAAAACAGCTAAAAGTTAAAGACTCTTAATAAGCTCCAACCACTATGCAACCTTTGACAGTAAAACAGAGATAAGCAGTAATGGTATAACTTAAGACAAACCAATTTTTGACATATCATGATAAGTAATTAAATTATGCAATCATTCCATTCAGTACTAGAAGTGTAATCTATCCTATTAATGTATAGATCATTAATAGTATAGATATTTATAGTATTATATTTAGTGTAGTATATATTTGGCATAATATAATGCTTTATATATACAAGCCATGTAGGACCTCATTAGAAAGATCTATTAAAGGCAACACTACATTGTTGTTGATAATAGAAAAAATTGCAATAATTTGCTATGCATAATTAAATAGTGAAAAGCTATTAACTCCTAATAAGCTAAACCATATAAGTTGTTAATGTTTAACAGTACGATTAATAAAAATTTGGGGAAACTTTGGGAAAGAGAAGACTGAGACAGAAAGCTAGATTTGGAGATGAAAGAGAACACAGAAGAGTGGATAGGACAGAAAAGCAAGTCAAAGTCTCAGCCCAACATCAAAGCAAAGTAGATACAATGAGGCGAAAGTGACACGAAGAAAGAGAGATTGGAGAAGAAAATGGAAAATAAGCGGAGAATAGCCCCAGAATATATAAGAAGGCTATTCGAAAAGGGCAAAAAAGAAAAAAATCAAAAACAAACAAAAAGTACAGAACAACAACAACAAAAGCCCCGCATCCAAAATATTTTCTTGTGTTATTTGCATAAGAAGTCTTCTTCTTGGTTCTGTGACGTTGATGTCCACTGTCCACCAGATATAGGGGAGGAGGAGAGCAATGCCCGAGCTGTGTCCTGCTGTGGATCCCTGCTCAGTTCTTACTCCGTGTCTCACTGCATTGCCAAGCTGAAGCGCTTCTCCAAGCTCATACAAGTGTGGGGGAACTGAAAGCCCACCAGGCTGGAAGTAAGCAGCAAAGGAGGCCCAGTAAGCCAGAGACCCCCAGTCAGGTCCTTCCACACCCAGTTCCCTAGGCACATCACTCCAGATGGCCTCTCTTCTCTCCCTAGCGGGCTGTGTGGCTATGGAAGGGAACATCTACTCTCCACAATCTGCTCTTGTTGGACCCAAATCCTCCAAGAGGTCTGTAGTCGTTTTTCCTCTGAAACTGTGTCTTGTGACAGTTCCCTCCTAGTCACCAACCAAGAGAGTCTCTAAGGTCTTCGGGGTGTGTCCTTTCTGTGATCTGTTTCCAGAGCAGTTCGAACTAAATCTCTTTAATGGCTCCTTAGCATGTTACTGCCAGATTACCACCCATGCACTGCTTAAGGGATCTCTAAGCAGGAGACCCCTCGCTGCACTTGCGGCTTACAGCCATAGGATGCTTCCAGCGTCTGGCTGATGTTTAGCTGTCATGCTCCCAGCCTCTGTGCCCATCTTGTTTCTGTGCCTACTAAAGGCCGCTCAGGGGACTTCTGCCGCCTGAAGTGTTTTTCTATCTGGTGTGCTCAGCTCACTACAGTTTTTTTGTTCTCATGGTCTCCAAGAGCCTTTCAACTTTCCTATTGGCCTTCTTTCAGTTCTTGGAGTGCCTCTTGGTTCATAAGCCAAGCTGTTCAAGTGTTTTCTTTACCTCAGCTTTCTTGCTGAGTCCTTGTGTAGCCAATAGTAGGGGAGATCCTCCTGTGCTGCCATCCTGATCTCACCTCTACATACGTATTTTTGAGGTCTTTAGTGTGTGTGTGTGTGTGTGTGTGTGTGTGTGTGTGTATTTCTTTTACAATAATGGCTTTTGTTTTGGTGTCTATAGCTGGTGGAATTCTATGAAGGTCCCCAAGAAACACATTCTATGGTGTATATGCACTGTCTTATCTCTGAGTCTGTGACTATGATGAATCTACTGCTTATGTTATGTTATGTTATGTTATGTTATGTTATATGGCATAGTTGAAATCAAGAAAAAATTATGTGGGTGGGACTTGTCTGATAGCATGAGCCTTTATGATATAGAGCTAACAGTCAGAGATAACCAAGTCATATATTTGATTTGTGGTAAGTCCTCAACATGTCTTTGCTCAGCTAAAGATGCATAATATCTTGCAGCAATGAGTGCACTCAGCCTCTAAGACAGGCTGAGAGAAACCCGAGGCTGACAGCCAGTAAAAACACAGGACTTGAGGCCTACCAGGAGGAATGGAACTCTGTTAGCAGTAATGACAGCCATAATGAGTTAGGAGGTGTGTTGCCCCAAGAGCTCCTGGATGAGAACTCACCTAACTAACACTGTGTGATTCCAGCTCCACGAGGCTGAGCATTGAAATGAGACAGCAGACTTCTGGTATGCAGTAGACATGAGAACTGTTAGAACATTATGGTCACTTGATTTGTCTTTGTATCTCAAGCAAAGGCACTGTGATGTGTTAGATTTTAGGGACTTATGCTTTATGAAATTCACTAAGACCTTTATCATTATTTGGACATACATCAGAAACTGCAATAATAAGTCTTTCAAGATTTAAATACCCTAGATATTGTTTTGAGTGGGTAATCTTTTTCAGATGCTCTATACTTACGGATGAAATCTGCATAGATGGGTGCATTGTAGACAACAGTTTATGTCACTTTTATCTAGGTAAAATAGCAGTTGAGTATGAGTCACAAAGTAGGTAAGGCTACCACATAAAATTTATGATCAGATGACATCTTTCTGATCAAAGGGTGTTTTTAAGACAATGATACATTTAAAAAAGTATTTGAAAATGTGTTTTCAAGGGAATTTCCATGAATCTACAAATGGCAAGGCTAAGGAATACTTTTGTCTAAAAGAGACAAGAACATCTTCGGTGTTAAGATGGCGGTGTCGCGTCTTCTTAGGAACAGCATTGAAACAACCATTATTAATGTAGCTTTTACCAAAATGTTGCCAAAACTTTTCCTACCCCAGTCCACCTCCTTTTACAATTTATAAACAATTAATTACTCTCCCCTAACCTGCTAAATTAAATATCACCTTGATTGAGTGACCTTGAATTGGTTTGTGCTGCCTTCTTAATCAGATTACATGTGGTTCTTATTTTTGTGTTGTTAGTGACATTATAGTTTTTCTGTTTAGAAAGGTCAACAAGGTGGAAAGGCTGATGGAGTTAGAGAATTTTGTTTTAGTGTGTTTTTGTGGAGTTCACTTATATTTTCATGGAACTAGACGATAATGAATGTCTCCTGTTACCAGCTAATGTACTCTTTTTTTTCTCTCTGTAGATACATTTAATAAGAAATATAAATTCTGCTTATAATTTTTTGGGAATTGTTGTATTATTTCAGTTGATTATTATTAGAAAGTAGTTTTAATAATCAGCTCTTGTTGCATACCTGTGTTCATAAAGAGGCTGCCTCTAAGCTCTACCGCATAGTATCTAGTTAGAAGTGCGGAGATAGCTTGTGAACAGCTGGACTCATCACAGACAAGCTAGAGACCAAGATCTGAGGCCACTTGCACTCACCAACCTAACAGAGATGCCTTTGGTCTCGAGAGAGTGTTGCTGAGCAGAGGAGAACCAGGACCAAGGAGGAGACTAGTGTTAAAGCAATAACCATCATACATCAACTGCTCAATCTACTGGCACAATTGTATGGTTCCTTAGTCCTTAATCATTTTAAATGACTTAGACCTGTTGAATAGAAATAAGACCATCTAGCTATTATAAACTCCATAAAAATGTGTTGCTCAGAGGCAACTACGGTGCACTCTGATTAAGACTGTGTGAGGAAAATGCACTCACGTGTTCTCTTATGCCGTTCAGAAACTCTGTGGGAGATTGTAATACCTTTAAAAGAATGGCAATGAATGAATCGTTACTGGGGACACTTAACCTTTATGAAATCGCATTTAAAATTGCTAAATCAATTGTGGTTATTGGCATCAGAATTATCCCTAAAATATATTTGATTATGCTATTTTTAGAAACTATAGGAAAGTCTTTACTCAGTTGCTTAAACAGTAAGTTTGGGCTGGTCCTGGTGATGCAGGCCTGTCACCCTAGTACTGCAGGTGGCTGAGGCAGGAAGTCTGCAAGTTCAGGCCCACTTTGGGCAATGTAGAGACTAAGCAAACCCTGTCTCAATAATAAATAAATAAATAAATAAATAAATAAATAAATAAGCAAAAGCCCTGGGCTTGTCGCTCAGTGTGAAGGCCCTATGCTCAATGCTTAGAACTACACACAGAAAATAGTTTTGAAAGTTTTTAGTTTATTAATTAGTTTGGCACTTTTTTGTGTGTCATGGACTCTTCAGTCAAATCTCCCACTGCTTTATATATTCAGATCAGCCATATTTTATTTTCCAGTCATGTCATATTATTGCATATCTTACTTACATTCCTTCCTCACTCAGCAATGCTTTTCTGTCTTTCAAACTCAGGGTTCTTTTGCAAGCTTCCCTGGGTTCTCATAATTACAACGCAGGTTTTCCTTGCTCTTCATCCTAATATAATAATACTTATAGTTCAATTTGGTATTTCATTTTGACTTGCATTCTGGATAATTTTCAATGCTTTCCTTGAAGACTTGAAGGCCTTTGCAAGGAGGAGTTTTTCAAGTAATTCACTTTGTTTCCCCCAAATTTAGCAATAACTAGCATTTATTGTCCATTCTAAGCAGGATACTACTTGATTGGGGCACAAATATGAGAAGACATAGCTTCTCACGTGTATTATGTGCTCATTAACAAGAGGAGACTGAGTTCTTAGCTTCTGATGAGTTCTATTAAACACTGAATATTTCTATTAAACATCTATTAAACATGGAATATTTCTATTCTATTCTAAATATTCTATTAAACATTGAATATTTCAAAAAATCTGAGAAACAGAATGAGACAAATTATTTTAAAATGTCGGGAGTTCTTGTAGAGAACTGAAGCTGGACTATATTAATTAGAAGAAACTTAGATTACTACTTTTGATGTTCATTTCTATCTTAAGTCCTAAGTAGTTGAATGACTTAATAACCATTGCATTCCTTGAGTTTTAAACATACTATATTAATTTATATTATTTAGTAGATTATTTTTAGATTTTGTATAGATTTAAAAATGTTTTGTGTATGACAATTATAGTATTAGACTATTCTGAATTGTACTGTGTATCTCTTTTTACCAGTGATTTTATACTTTCATGATTTTTCATGTTAGTAATTAGTGTATTGTAGAACTTTCTTTAGCAATTCTGGTAAGGCAGATCTGGTGATAGCAACCTCCCTCAGCTTTTCTTTCTGGAGGACAGCTTTGTTGTGCCAATACTGTTGGTTGGCAGATTTTTTTCCCCCATTCTTTGAACATATCGTCTTCCTTTCTCTTGACTTTCAAGGATTTTGCTAAGAAATTCACAAATAACTTCATGGAAAGTCTTTTGAAGTTATGGGTCACTTTTCTTTCATGATTTCAACATTCTTTCTTTGGCTTTCTTTGCTTTCTTTCTTTCTTTCTTTCTTTCTTTTTGTACTGGGGAGTGTATCCAGGGTCTTCATGCTGAGCTACATTCCTAGCCTCCTTGGTTTATTATTTACTTGAAACTGCGTTATGCTAAATCATTAAGTTGCCAGGCTGTACTTAAACTTGTGATTCTTTTCCTTAGCCCATTGGCTGCTGGGATTACAGGCATGTACCACCATGCTCCGCTAGGCTTTGGGTTTTGACATTGTGATTGTCATGTCTTTGGTATAATCATCATCAACCTGGATGTCAATATTACTTTCCAAATTTGAGAATTTTTTGGCCATTTAAAAATAATATTTCTACTTCCTTTTCTATTCTGCCCTGGAACTATCATCACGCATGTATTATCTCAATTACTAATGTCCTGTGATTTCCATTATTTTCTTTTCTGTTTGAACAAATTTCAATGATCTTACTTCATGTTTACAGGTATTTTTCTTCTGTTTAATAGCATCTGTTGCCATTTTCATTTAATTCATTTTGTTCTTCATCTTCAGAATTTTTAATCTCCTTTATAGTGATTTCTCTCTTTGTTGAAATTCTAATTTTGTTCATTTATTATTTCCTTGTTTTTTCTTGAGTGGTTAATTTGTGTTCTTTTGTAAATCACTGAGCTTACCAAAAATAATTATTTTCAGTTTGTTGCCAGGCAATATATAGATATCTTTTTTGTTGCCATTATTGCTAACTGGTGCTTTATTTTGTTCTCCTGAGGATTACATCTTACTTTGATTTTTTCATATTTCTTGAAACTTGCCTTATAGTCTTGCCATCTAAAGAAGCAATCAACTCCCTTATGACTCCTTGACTGCTTGTGGAGAAAGCAGTCCCACCAGCAATCAGCCCCACTGGCAATTTATGGGACTCCTAAGGACTTTTTATAGTTATCTGTTCACTTGACTCCTTTTGTTCTATCTCTTGGAGAGAGCATTAGGAGTGAATAACTTCTCTTGACCTCAAATACCATGGCAGGTCTTGGGAACCTTTTGTTTATTTTCCTTAACTCTGAAGTACTTAATGTTCAGCACCTTTACCACTCTGGAAATGTTTGGCTGTCTATCTGTGCACAATCTGCAGAGACTCACGTGGGCTGTCTGTAGGGACATATGTGGATACCAGCTATGGAGTGGGAGGCAGCTGGGCTGAGCCCTGTAGGTGTGCATTGGGTAGTTACTGGGCACAGGTGATGTGTATTACAAGGTTAATATATACAACTCTTAATGGAGTTCTTGGGTAGGTAGTTGAAACCATAACCCTTTTTTAGTTCTACGCTCTGGTTGCTGTGAGTCCCCATCCATTCTCCCTGTTCCTAGAGGCCAGCATACTATTCAACTGTGCTGATCTCAGTGTTCTTGGAGGGTGAAAAAGAGCTCATTCTCTTAGTGTACTGTATGGTTGGGAGGGCAGGAGGCGCTCACTACTTTCTCATTTTCCTTTGTGTAAAAAAGTACAGGTCAACTCAGTCTCTTTTGGTAAAGGACAGTGGATTACAGGAGGAATCATGTGGATAAATAAAAGTGTCCTTCTTAAGCAATTAAATGCATCTACTCTTGGAATTTTTGCTCCAGCACCATTCTGTTGGACGCCTGAGCATCCACATACGGATTCCTGTCTGTGATTTGTTGTCAACATTGATGTTTCTCTGGAGGAGATGAAAGCTGAAAATTTCTATTTCAAGGTCCTTCTGATGTTGCTCTCTGCCTTTTTATGATGTTGAACTTGGCAGATCAGAAACTAATAACCGAGGTAAGTGGGGAGGGATAAAAATCAAAAGTTAGAGTAGGGCAGAGAGGTGTTGAACAGCAAATTAATAACTGAGTCAGCTAAAAACAGAGATAAATATTAAAATCTGAAAGAACTGATGGAAATTCCAAGGAGAGAAATAGTCTAATGAAAAAAATCTACATATTAGAGAAAGAGCCCATTGACATTATGTGATCTATAGTGCACAGCAATAGAACCATGGGGAAATGAATCAATAAGTCCCCTGTGAAAAGGTCTGACTCCTTAGGAGCTGTTATCATAAACCCTGAAGTAGCAGAACCTGTAGAACAGGAAGTCAAGAAACAGTCAAACCTATTGGTCGAAGAGCTCAAAAAAGATATACTTAAACAAATATAAGAGAAGTCCAATGAATTAAAAGAGAATTTAATCAATAAACAACAGTCCAAATTGATTAAAAAGTTAATACTTATAAAGTAGACACAAATAAAGAGATAAATAAGGCAATGCAAAAAATGAAGGAACATTTCTGCAGATAAGTAAAAAGACTGAATAAAGGGTTCCAAGTTGAACTCCAGGATATGAAAGGCTCACAGGAAGGCATGGCAGAATTTTGAGATAGGTTATTGGATCTTGACAATAAGGTTGAATATTGACTACTAGACCACATGGTCAGTGATGATGGAAAAACCAAAAGACAAGAAAGAGACAGCTGATGAATGACTCAAAGAGAAAAAAAAGAACCTCAATTATGTGAATGCAAAAGAAAATGGAGGATAGTGCAAAATGTATAAAGGACATGTTCAATAAAATTATGGAAGAAAGTTCCTCAAATCTAGGAAAAAAATTACTGCATACACATAGAATACCGAAGAATTTTGACCAGAAAAAAGCCTCTCTGTGGCACATTGTAATTGAAATCTTAGATACTCAACAGCAAGAGAGACAAATATAAGATGCAAGAGAAAAAATAGAAAGTAACCTACAAAAACAAATGCATCAGAATGACTGTAGACTTCTCAACACAAACTTTAAAGGCCAAGGGAGCATAGAAAGACATCACTCAAGTGCTAAGAGAACACAAGTGCCACCTAGGCCATTTTATCTAGCAAATTTTATCATTCAAAATAGAGAGGTAAGTTAAAAATTTTCATTGTAAAGAAAACAAAGAAATTCATGACCAATAGACAAACATTGCAGAAAGTACCAAATGGGAGACCAACAGCACCAAAGATCTCAGAGAAAAGAAAAAAACAAAGAGGAGAATCAACAGACATTAAAAAATAATCAACACTGAAACAACATGATGATGACAGGAGATAGCAAATATACCTTTATAGTATGGTTCAATATCCTGTCAAAAGACATGGACCATTGGATTGGATCAAAAAATGAAGATCAATAACTTGTTGCTTGCAAGAGACACATTTTACTCATAAACAAATAATCTGAGAATAGAAGAATGGAGTTTGATACTTTATGCAACTGGACCCAGAAAACAAGTAAGGATAGCTATATTATTCTCAGACACAGCTGATCTTAAGCCAAAGTAGATCAGATAAGACAAAGATGGGCATTACATACTGATTAAGGGACCAATCCAACATGAAGATACCACAATTATCAATATATATGCACCCAACATCAAGGCACCCATTTTTATAAAACAAAGATTATTGGACATGAAAGAACAATTAGACCCCAGTAAAGTTATAGTAGAATGTGTCAGTATGTTCAGTAATTAATTATCACATATGATAAATACGTCAACTTGACAAAACAACAACAACAACAACAAAAACAACAACTTCAACAAAGAATTTTAGAGGTAAAGCATACTAAGAAGCAATTGGGCTCAACTGATCCAACATCAACAGAATATACTTACTTCTCAGCAGCACATGGGTCATTTTCCAAAATAGACCATATTATAGACCATGTTACAGGCCAGGCATTAAGGCATGTTTAAGTGAATCCAAGGAGTTGAAATAATTCTAACTCACATTCAGATCATAGTGAAATAAAACTAGCAATCAGTAAAACAAAAAAATAAAATCTACAGAAAGTAGGATTGCTTTGGCTATTCTTGGTCTCTTTTGGTTCCATATGAATTTAAGAATTGTTGTTTCAAGTCCTTTGAAGAAACTTGCAGGTATTTTGATAGGAATTGCATTGAATCTGTATATCAGTTTTGGTAGTATAGTCCTTTTGACTATATTTATTTTGCCTATCCAAGAGCAGGGGATACCTTTCCATTTTCTAGTGCCTCCTATAATTTTTTTCTTCAATGTAATGAAGTTTTCTTTATATGGGTCCTTCACGTCCTTGGTTAGCTATACTCCTAGGTATTAAATTTTTTTTTGCTGAGCAATTGAGCATGGAATTGTTTTTCTGAGTTCTTGCTCAATAAGTTCATTGTTAGTGTAGAGAAAAGCTATTGATTTTTTAGTGTTAATTTTGTAGCCTGTGACTTGGCTAATTTTTTTTATTATTTCTAGGAGTTTCGTAGTGCAGTTTTTAGGGTCTTCCATGTAGATAATCATATCATCTGCAAATAAGGAGACCTTGACCTCCTCCTTTCTGATGCAGATTCCTTTTATTTCATTTTCTTGTCTGATTGCTATGGCCAGTGTTTCAAGGACTATGTTGAATAAGAGTGGTGAGAGTGGGCAGCTTTGTCTTGTTCCTGATTTGAGGGGGAACGATTTCAACTTTTCTCCATTTATTATGATATTTGCAATAGGCTTAGCATATATGGCTTCTATGAGTTTTAGGTAGGGCCCTTCTATGCCTATTTTTCTCAGTGTTTTTACCATGAAGGGGTGTTGGATTTTGTCAAAAGCTTTTTCTGCATCAATAGAGATGATCATGCTATCACCATGCACCAAAATCAAATCAAAGTGGGTCAAAGACTTAAACATTAAAAATGAAACACTAAACCTTCTAGAAGACAAAGTAGGCAAATTTCTAAAAGACATAGGGGTAGGCAAAGACTTCCTTGACAAGTCACCAAGAGCAAAAGAAATTATCCCCATTATTAACAAATGGGATCTTGTCAAATTAAAACGTTTCTGCACAACAAAGGAAACTATCAACATTGTAAAAAAAGATCCAACAGACTGTGAAAAATATGTACCACCAACATCTCAGATAAAAAGCTTATAACTAGAATATACAGGGAGCTGAAGAAAAGTAAGCCTACCAAAATAAAGGATCCTATTGAAAAGTGGGCAAATGAAATGAAGAGATAGTTCACTCATGAAGAAATGCAAAAGGCCAACAGATACATGAAAAGATGTTCAACATCTCTAGCCACAAGAGAAATGCAAATCAAAACAATGCTAAGATACCATCTCACCCCAGAGAGGATGGCCTACATCAACAAGTCAAATAATAATCAGTGCTGGCATACTTTGGAAAACAGTATGGAGATCTCTTAAAAGACTAGAAATAAATATCCCCTTCAATCCAGGACACCCCTCCTGGGAATATATCCAAAAGAGACCAAAACAACATATAACAGAGATATACGTATACCCATGTTCATAGCAGCACAACTAATAATAGCAAAAATATGGAAGTCACCAAAATACCCATCAACAGACCAGTGGATACACAAAATGTGGCATTTATACACAATGGAATACTATGCATCAATAAAGTCCAATAGCATGGAGGCTTTTGCAGGCAAATGGAAGAAACTAGAGAACATCATGCTTAGTGAAGTCAAATGGTCTCTCTGATATGAGAGACCCAGATCACAACACCTATGGAACTTAAGACGAAAGACAAAGTGAAAGAGGGGAGTAGGATGGGGGAGGAGGGAGGGAAGAGTGGGTAGAGGGAGGGACAAAAGGAGAGTGGGAAAGCCCTTGTCACCTTAACAAGATACGTATGTGCACAAAATGCTCAACTCCATTGTAAACCTTGAATTTTGCATGTATACATATCAATAAAATGTGGGAAAAAAAGACTTCTCAGTGGGATGCCTTATGCAAAAGAACTAACTCTCAGGGTCAAAAAATAGGATTATATCAAAGGGAACAGTTAACAGAGTGAAGGAAGAACCAATAGAATGGGAAATTTTTTTCTACCACCTACACCTACAGGAAGATGATAAGTAGAATATACGATGAACTGAAGAAAAATAGACCCCTCAAATCAAAGACACAATTGATGGGCAATTGAAGTGAATAGAGAGTTCTCAGAAGGAAAAGTATAAATGGCCAGCAAATACGCGAGAAAGCGCTAACATTCTTAGTCATTAGAGTAAATGGAAATCAAAACAACACTAAGATTCCATCTTATCCCAGTGAGAATGGCTTATATCAAGAACTCAAAAAGCAATAGATGCTGCAGGGAATGAAGGGAAAAAGGAACTCTTTTACGCTGCTGGTGGGACTATAAGCTGATACAGTCACTAAGGATGGAGAGTTCTCAAGAAACTGAAAATAGATATTTGATTTAGAGATACTTCTGGGTATCTTCTCAAAAGAGTGAAAAGCACCATACAACAGCAGAGATACCTTCATACCCATGTTTATAGCAGCACAACTAATGATATCTAAAACATGGAAGATGCCAATGTATTCATCAATAGACCAATGGATTACAATATGCGGTACGTATACACAATGGTGTACTAGTCTGCTATTAAGATAATAATTATGAATTATTTGTAGGCAAATAGATACAATTTGATACAAATTCTCAGGTCTAATATAACCATTGTGTACCACAAATATGTACTATGAAAAATGGGAGAAAACTAGAAATCAAGGTCCATGATTTTTTATAAGCTACTGTATTTCTGATATAATCATTGGATTAAAATATAATGAAAGCATAATTGTATCTATAATGATTTCTTAGAAGTAGGGAATTTTTTAAATTTGGTGATTTTTTTGCCATTGCTTATAATCATTTGTGTTTCATTAACTCCGAGGAGTGTTCAAAGGTGTCAACACTATAGATGCAGCCAAGTTCAAGTTCTTGGACATCATTGAAGGAACAATAATCCATCCCAGGGAAAAGCAGAAGAGGTGTCAACTCCAAGAGGACTTTCTGCTTCTTGTGAGTCATCAGAAATTTGTCTGGCTAAGATTGAACTGAATAAGAATTTGAATAACGCTGTGGTTTCTTTGCATGTTAATCCATAGAAGACTTTTCGATGTTAACGTATGATTTTGGATTTCAATTTAATTGAAACTTTAATCACTGAATTTTAATTTCTTTCAGAAAAGTGATTAATATATTTATATTTGAAGTAGATACATCCCAATTCGTTGTATTACTGAGTAGCTTTAAAAAGCTGTTTGATTTTACTGTAAAACAGCTGATAAACTAAGTTGGACAAGACGACTGGAAATAATTTGGGATGTGAAACAGAAGGAAATGCAGTTCAGCACTAACTCCTAAGTGGCCCTGTGACTGGTTTAGCTAGCATATGGTTCTCAAATACCTCTGTGTCTTCTAAGAGCAAACTTTACACTGCTCCAGAGTGCCCAGAAACAATGAACACATTTTCTAACATAGAAGAAAGCAGAGAGTTCTGGTAACTGCTAACTCCCTGCCAGGGATAATTGTTCTCACCCCTAATTTTGTGTGAAATCATTGGTTAAGCCTACAAGCAGTGTGGGGAAAAACTATTCTCCACTCCTGGTGTCATTTGCCATGTGCGGGAACACGTTTCTTTACCCCCTGCACCCTTAGCTTTTCTCATAAAGTGAGAATGTCATTGGTGAGTTTCGAACAAGGATAAGGGCGTGGCTGGGGTACCCTTTCCTCTCTGAGGTTTTTCTCTCCATAGGAAGACTGGGCATGCTCTTGGTTATGTGAAGAAAGGACTGTTTGCATGCACTGCTGTTAGTGCCTGTTTGGTGAGGATCTAATTAAGGACAAGAGAGTTTTCAGGGGATCTCTGTTCTCTAACAATGGCTTCTTGAATTTAATTAAGCCTATAATATTTATTTTATTGTCTCCTCTAATGTTTCTTTTCTTAATTGACTTATATCAGGCAGAGAAGAGAATATCCTTTCCAATCTTCTGTCAAGCCCAAACCTTGTTATTCTGACAAGTGTATACTTAGTCAATAAATTGGTCAGTAGATTCTGCGAATGTCTATGTGGGATTAATTGGTGAATATGTAATTTTTAGAATATTTCAAATGCTACTTCTATTACAAAGCTTTTCAAAACATTATAAATTCTTGAGTGAAAAAGAAAGTTGATACCTAGGAAAGCTTAACAGTTAGAAAACTGCAGAACTTTCATCAAGGTAAAAGGATGACCGTGGGGAGAGCTGCCTTGGGATAAAGGGGACATATCCATTGAAGAGTTTGTACGTGACTGTGCAGCGCTCCTGAACAGGAACTACCAGTGACTGGAGAAAGATTTTGAATGTGGACACGTGGTAGCATCTATGTGTCTGTGTAGGTTATGTGAGTGGGCGAACACATTTATGAGTGTGTAGAACAGTTTGTATGTTTGTGGCATAAGACTGTGAGGAAGTGAATGTGGTTGGATGTATGTGATGTGTGCAGGATTGTGGATAGCTGGTACTGTATAGGTATGTGAGTTCATGTGTGTTTGCCTGGGTACATGCATTCATCCGAGTCTGTGTTCAGGGTGTATAGGGGCACATGTGGTGTGTGTGTGTGTGTGTGTGTGTGTGTGTGTTGGTACAATGGGCATAAAATATACAGCAGAGATAGTTATTGAAACCAAATATACTTACATAGTGGCAAAAATATGTTTTCTTTTGAAAAAACATGAAAAATTCCACCGGAAGTTACTCTTTTTACTGTTATATATTTATGACATACAACAGTTACATTCAACTTCAGGAACTCGTGTGAACACATATTGTGTCTCCTTCACTTTCACGTCCTCTCCTCTTCCCACCCTCTTACTCCTCCCACAGTGCATCTCCCTTTCTACAAATCGTTCTCTCTGTTTCCTAGTATTTCTCTTATTTAGCTCTTTTGTTTATTTATACTTTGAGTTTACTAGATTAACCATGCAGAGAAAATATTTTTTTCTTAGCATCAAGATACGTTGTGAGAAAATATCCAACAAGTATTAACTTTTCATAAATTTGCACTTCAAATTTAACCTGGATAATTAATATTTTGTTTAATGAATGCAGCTTAAAGAAGCTCATTCAGAGCCCATGAGAAGTCTTTTTATAAATAAAAACGCCAGTTCTAGAGCTTTGCTTATGATTGTGCAGTTACTGTGTGTACTGCACAATTTTTCTTGGCAAGGAGGTGAACTAGGGCTTGAATCCAACTTCCTCTATGTGTGAAGGGTTATGCCCTCTGACAAGAAAGAAGAGACTCTCCTAATTTATATAACAGTACCTAGAGGTTCTAAATAGCACATAGGGTTGAGCTTCTGTAGGTTATTTTTCCCATGCTTGGCTCCATGCATACCTGTCTCTGTTTTTCTGGTGTCTTTCTGATTATTGGGTATCACTTCTCTCAGTGTGGAGGAAGATGCTTATGAATCAATGAAAGAATAGGCTGATCTGGGACCTGAGAAGTTGGAAGAGTTTATTTACAAGCACGTCAGAAATCTAGGAGGACATTTACTGTTTGTCTTGGAAAATCTATGGATTGCCTTTGGACTCTTTCCAGAGCGTGTACAATTTATTTTTTAATTTTAATTTTAATTTTAATTAATTTTTTTTTTGCACCAGGGAGAGGTTTAGTTGAAGAGCATTCTCACATGAGGACAGTATAGGGAGGATTGTGGGTAGGTGGAGAGGTGGATGGGCAGTGGGAAGGGGAAGTACTTGTGTAGAAGATTTTTTATTTTTTTTGAGACAGGATCTCACTCTCTTGAGCCCAGGCTGGTCCTGAACACACTTTGTAGACCAGGCTGGTCTTGGACTCACAGCAATCCTCCTACCTCAGCTTCCTGAGTGCTTGTGCCATAACGCCGGCTTTATGTGGTACTAGGTAAGTGCTTTAACTGCTGTGCCATTCCTCCAGCCCCACAGGGGATTGCTGAAGGACAGCTTTGAAATAGCCAGACCTAGCAGGAGAGGAGCCAAGCTCCACCTCCTGTTAGGTCAGCAGAGATACCGGAACCTGATAGAAGCCCTCTGACAGGAGCCCTCCAGCTGCCTGCTCATCTCTCCTGGAGGCTGGGTTCTTACAAGGCCATGGACCCATAGCTTGACGATCAGGGACCCCTGACTTAAGTTATTTTGAAAAACAACTTTTGAAGAATACAGAATTTTGAGCCACACAGGAATAGAATGTTAGTGTTGTGAAGATGCTTCACTGGGCACCACATTAGAGGAGAGAGTAGAGAAGGGGGCTTGAGAATCTCCTTGTGACAGCTTTGATTTTTAAAAATAAAATATACTAAATTTTCATACATTTGTGGAAATATAAAGTCCTGGAAAGACATTAAATGAAATCCCTCTCTCCAGAGAGTAAGCTTTGAGAAAGGGTTTCCAGAGTGTTCTAGTTTGCATCTGCAGTGTTCCCCAAAAGCCTCACGTGTTTCCTTGTTGTGGAATGTCTGTGGATTTCATGTGCTGTTAAGAGATGGGCCCAGCTGAAGGGGCCTGTATTTGGAGATTGACTCAGAAGAGGCTTGACCTAGAAGGTAGATAGGTAACTGGGACCAGACCTGGAAGGCTGTGTGCCAGCTCCACCCTTCCTCCTCCTCTCTGCTTCCTGTCAGGCCTCTGCCATGTGCTTCCACCCTTGCTGCCTGTCTATGAATGGACTGAGACTGAGAGCTCCTGGAATCATGAGCTAAAGTAAACCTTTCCACCTTAAGGTGTGGGTGTTAGCTAATGTGTCCCAGAAAAAAAAAGTGGCCAAGACACAGTGGGAGGCTCTAGAGGGAAGATAATGAGTCTGTAAACTTTACCATGTAAGTTTTGAAATGTGTCAAAGTGAGACTGAGTGTTTTGACCTTGTGAATACAGAGAATTTATACATTGGGATCTAAAAGGAGGATAGTGTGTTGAACACAGGAGAAGGCTGCAATGGCTCACCCTAAGATGGCGTTTGCTTTTGCAGCCTCCACAATGTGCTGAGTCTAGGGAAAACAAAGTTTGTCTAGTTTCATTTGTCCTTTTATAGCACATTAATAAAGTGATTCACTTGTTTGTCAGCACTTTTTACTCTATAAAGCCTCAAATTGACATCAATCACATATACTAAGATGTCCAGAATAACAAATGCTCCTTCTCTGAATCTAACTGCTGTTGATTCACACGGCCTCTGTTAATTCACTTTACCTAGCTGGCATATGTTAACTCCTTCTTAGGACTACCTTTCTGTATGCCTAGGCAATTATTTGAAGGGTGCAGGCCGGTGTCTTTCATTCCCTCTCTCTATTGCAGCTTTCTTCCCCCACTGGTATGTCATTGATGTGTTAATTTCTGTCGTGAACAATGCGTATGTATGCCTTTGCATAGGGACTGTAGGCACGTGATATCATTTAGAAAAGTGAAAATGATTCTGTACAAACAAGGTCAGGGTTTGTATTTTCAGACTGATAATTGCCAGCTGTTTCAGCTTGAGAAATTATTTTAAATCCACTAAACCTCAATTTCCTTATCTTTGGAATATTACAATAGTTCCTAATTTTCAAACTCATTGTAAGGATTAGCTAATATAGGAGAACTACACTAAATATCTACCTTTGAATCCAGCACCAAGGAGGCAATTATTATTGAAACTAGATTGTTAGAAATTTTGCTTCTTGTTTGTAGATTTGGAAATCACAAAGTAACTCATAATAGACTTTCAGTAGTGTTGAATGTAATGATAAATTCTGGCAAAAATATTTTTCCTCTGAATTTTGTGTAAAGTCTAATGCTGCTTAAGGTTTTCTGCATTGTGAGTTATCTTAGTAATTCTGCCACTTTAGCTTAAACACATATAGGCCTATTGTAGATCAACCTAGAAGTCTAAAATTAGACTAACATTACTGGACAATGAATAAATTTTTTTCTCAGCAAATCTGTTTTATGATGAGGTTCTAAACCATTGTTATAAATTTGAAGGATATCAAATAAGAACCCATAAAATTGAGATGTACAATTAGTTGTTTGTTTTTTAAAGGTAGGGACTTTGCAAATATTAATATAAGTTTTAATCGCATCCAAACCATAACTTTAAGAGGACATAATAAAATATATTGTGGAGTACTAATTCATATACCTTCTAGAGACAATAGTGATTTCAGAGATCACAAAAACTTAAACCCAGAAAACTGGTGGACTCTCTCACCTAATCAAAATGAAAATAAAATGTAACTGGTTTTCTTCACCTTCAGTTTTACGTACAGTGGAATTCAATCTCACGCAGGTTTATCTTTCCACGTACTAGTCCTTCTTCCATTCTTTATTACCATAGAACTGTGAACAAGACTTACGTAGGTCACAGTAACATTTGTGGACGTGTGCTTGTGTTAAACAGTCAGATAACTACTTTCTTTTCCTCCTCCTTATACTCTTTCCTTTTTCTCCTTCTGTAGCTCCTCCCCCATTATTTAAAAAAATAGGAATTACTCACTAGAAATCTTAAATTTATAATGAATAGGCTATTTCTCAGTTGGTAATTTAGTGATTTGTAAATCAGAGCTTGGGATTTAGGCATACTTTGAATTAAAACTTAAACTTGATACATGGCCCTCCCCCATTTTTTAAGTAGCTTAGAATCTACTAGGAATTTTCCCTCAAATTTCTTCCCAATAATTATTGATTTTCATATGTGCTATTTGCATCATTTGATTTTAGTGACTAATAAAGATTAGAAAACAGTTTTCTTTTAACTAGGCTAAATAATTTGCTAAACAATTTCATTCATTTAACTTGTTGTACTAAAGTAACTCATGAATCTTAAATGTTTTTGTCTTGAATATAGGACATTATTTAAATTTGTCGCTTGAGGGCAGGGGCAGGTGTCCTAATTGGGAATTCCATGCCATGAAGTCCACCTCCAAGCTCCTTTAAATGAGAAAATACTGAACTTGAAGAATCTCCTCTTCCTTCAACCCCTTACCTACTTGGGCTCACTTGCTTTGGCTCCATTAACTTTTCATATGGTGTGTACTAATGTTAAACAGTCAGATAACTACTTTCTTTTTTTCCTTCTTCCCATACTTTTTCCTTTTTCTCCTCCTGTAGCTCCTCCTCCATCATTAAAAAAAATAGAAATTACACATATTCTAACATACCATGTTTACTTAATGCTGCATATTGGAGAGCTACAAACTAGCCAAGGTAGTTGTAGGAATATACTTACTGTTTTATTTTACAAAATGTTCTCCAACATAATGCAGGTCTATAAAAATATCCAAACAGTTAAAAATTATCTGCATATAAAGAAGAGTATAATGTTTGTGGACTAACCAGAGATTCAAAACTCATCATGAAATGGTAATGCTCATGCCCACACATGTTATGAAGGCGCTTGATAAATGGAAACTTTTTTTCTAAATTTTCCTGGTCTAGTTAATAAATACTATTTTTCCATACAATAAATTGTAATTTTAAGAGAGTGGCTAGAACCCATCTGATTCCTGAAGGCGTAGCTTCATCTCTCTGTTCTGACAGTGGTTTCCTCCTGATCGTCTAGCTCGTTCCACTATAGAGAGAATGTGCCCTTGTCTCTCGAAATTCTTCATGTTTTGTCTCCTCTCCTTTCTGTGGGCACCATTTAAAATATTTCTTTTGCCAATTCTGAAGTTTACATGCACTTGAGCACTGAAATAAATTGCACATACCTGTTCTGCACCCAGAGGTAATGTTGAACCCAGAGGTCAGTGCTGAAAGTAACTTTTCTTTGGAGATCAAGAAACAAGAGAGAGAAGAAAAATAAAATTGCAAATATACAAACATACATACACTTTTCCCCCTCAAGACTTTCCCGAGAATTCCTTATTCCAAATAGATTGGCCCACTGTGGAGCTAAATTAAGCAGGCTTCTCTAATGATGTTCAATTATAGTTTTATATTACATTTGAATGATTCA
Source organism: Ctenodactylus gundi (assembly GCA_004027205.1). Classification (NCBI taxonomy): domain Eukaryota; kingdom Metazoa; phylum Chordata; class Mammalia; order Rodentia; family Ctenodactylidae; genus Ctenodactylus; species Ctenodactylus gundi. Next base: position 88,909 of record PVKB01004777.1, read on the forward strand.
AAAGTAGAAGTATGTTTCTTAAAATCTTTCAAAATCAAATAACAAGATTATGTATTACGTCTTACACACTCTGCCCAAACAATGATGCCTTCTAACTAATGCTCATCTTCATCCTGTAACAGAACATCCTTCCCCCCCCACACACATTTTATTGATATGTATACGTGCAAAATTCAAGGTTTACAATGGAGTTGAGCATTTTGTGCACATACGTATCTTGTCAAGGTGACAAGGACTTTCCCACTCTCCTCTTGTCCCTCCCCCTACCCACCCCACCCTCCCTCCTTTTTGCTGCTTCCAGAAATGCCTGATTCATTCTTCCTACTTTTAAGTTACCCAAAAGCTTAACCAACACTGTTGTCTTTCCTGCCCATGCACACATTGATGACTTTGCGCTGCGTGTATGTTTTGCCCTTCTTTAGGAGTTTAGGGTGCTCCCTTCAGCACACTTGGCTTCCGGTGGGACACATGTAAAGAATGGGAGAGCTGGCGATCCCAGCAGCACTTCTCAGTCAATGAGGAGCAAATGTGGAAGGATAAACAACTCAGTAAGTCTTTATCCTTCAGATGACAGGACTGAGGAGGGATCTGTGATTCAGAACTTCTCAATGAGATTGAGCCTCTGTCTGTGGTATTCTGCATTACTTTTCTTTTTATTCCTGTCTCTCTTTACCTCTTCCTACTAGTCCTGTTGGACTCAGCCTCCTAATAAACCCTTACACTTAAACCTTTACCTAGAGATCTGTTTCTAAGACAGCTGTATTTCAGTCACTTTGTTTTAATGAGCTACTGATGAGAATACTTAGTGATTATAGCTAAGATCCACTGAATTAAATAAAAATCCTTGCTTTAGATAATATTGTTGATTTGAAATAGATATAATTTATGATTTGCCAGATTTTTATCTTTTAAAACTTCTGTTTCTGAAGCTCTTGTGTGGTACAATTTAAATTAATGTTAGTCTTGTTTATAGATCCAGATGTTAGGTGATGAGGGCTTCTGCATATTCATATCTTTAGTCTCTTTTGGACAAAACAGATGATGAATTTATTTGAAGCTATAAACACATCAACCCATATATACATACACAATTGATAGAAAGATCAACACATAATAGCATTTGTAGATTTCATTGTGTACTATTTCCTACTTTGAAAATTCCAATACTAAACAGTCTTGTAAGGTGCATAGACCAACAGTGTTTCTAGTAGATAATTTACATCAGACTCTCTTGATTGGCTGTTTAAAGCATTGGTCCTCAACATTTTGGCATCAGGGACAGGTTTCTTAGTAGACAACAGATAGATACTAGTCTGTGGCCACTTGTTTGGAGACCCCTGCTCAAAAGGTTAGCAAAGGTGTAACTCAGATGAACATAGGCTTAGTTTATATGACTTACCTTATCTTGGTCGGTAGCCTGCCTTTCCACTCAGTAACAGACACTAATTAGGACCCATCACAAAATGTCTTATACAACACAGCTCTGTACTTTTCCCATGTAAAGTCCTTTTGTCCTTGAAGTGCATGTATGGGGTGCCAGTGCTTAGTCTTACAGAATAACTTTCCCCTGTCCTGCTTCTCCTCTTCTCCCTGAATGGCTGTGTTTGCATGTGTGCATGTATGTATGTGTGTATGGGTGTGTGTGTGCATGCGCGTGCATGTGCGTTCTGCTGATAATGGGACCCAGGACCTTCATACTATATGACAACCCCAGGCTATGTTTAGATTTTTTATTTCGAGCCAGGGTCTCGCTGTATCTGTAGATTGCCCCCACTGGGCTCAAATTGCAATCCTTTCACCTCAGCCTCCTGGAGTGCTGGGATCACAAGCTTGTGCCACTAGGCCCAACTTTCCTTAGTGGCTTCTTGGCACAAGATAAAAAAGTAGCACTGTGATGGTGAGAGGAGAAGTGTTGTGAACTCACATCGGCTTTCCTGGACTTTCTGTTGGGGTTTTTAATCAGTGCATTTTTAATCTGCCCTCTAACATCTTTTTAACCAATTTCTTTTCTTCTCAATTTCTGAAAGATAAGCTCCTTCTTCCTTCTTAGCCAATTTCCAAATGTCCTGCCTCCACTTCCTGGGAAACAGTGTGTCTAATATCTGCCTTGCATGTGGATACAGGTCCGAGTGCTTAAACTCACACAGTATTGTGTCTGCTCTACTGTAGCTAGCTCAGGAACTGCGGGACTCTTCTGAGGCATTTTCAGAGTTAGGTCTAATGACTAAGAAGGATATTCTTCCAGCCCTTCTCGCATCCTCCTCTTACCTTTGGTGCAGAGAGGTGGCAGCACTGGCTCTTTCTCAGGGACCCAGGCAGGATTACTCTACTTTCCTCTCCGCTAGAGCGCCTAAGGCCCTCCCCTCTCTTCGTCCTACTGTGTGCCAGAGCCTGCCCTGGGAGCCTTCCTTCTCTGTTCATTGATTTTGAGAGCAAAAACCAAGATCTGCTATCCTCATTTTGCTTTTGATATAAAATGATGATTTTGGAGTTTATAAAACACGTTCATCTCAAGAAAGCCTTGTTCTCAAGACTATCATCTGGTTATGAAGTCAGGAATAATTTACTTTTGAAGCTCAGAGTTGAGTTATGACTTACTTGGTTCCAGCATAGATCTAACAATCCCCTGAAGTAATGAATATTATTCATTTAATGAGTGAGGAGTCATAGGAAGTTGATTTTTGATGAATACAAATACATTTGTTTAATATTTTCAAAAGCATTATCTATTTTCAAATACTATTATAATGTGTCTTATAATAGGCTCTTATTGACATATCTATTGATAAACAACCCAAATAAAGAAGGATATAGGAAACTGATAGTACTTAACTCTATAGGGTTACAGAGCATATATATTTTGTGACTAAGGGTTGCAAAATTATTTTCCTTTCTATGCATTTTAAGTTTATTGCTTCTGGAAGTTTAACACATGAATTTTCTCAAGTTTTGCCTTAAAAAGTTAAAAGAATATAATTTTCTGTGTCCTTCCTTTACCCACAACAGTGACACTCCAGTTTTTGTTGAACTAGCAAAGAAGCAGTTACAAATTTTAAAATTTCATCCTCCCCTATATGTATATGGGCACTGGAGCCCTTCATGCTTATCCTCCCCAGAAGAGGGTGAGGTCACAGCCTTGCCCACTGTGCGCACTTACTGTTTCTCTTAGGCTGCCTCACTGTTCCCCGAACAAGGAAGACATATTTATCTGCTTCAGGGTTACTGTGTGGATAGAGCCAAGTAGCACCTGTCTCCATTTTTAGGAAAACATCCCAAAATAGTAAAGGTAAGAGAAAGGAAATGGATTTTTAAATTTCTTTTTTAACTTATTTTAGTAACGTTTAAAGGGCCTGAAAGCTAGACCCATTTGAAGGTGGGTCTTTTCCTAGTCTCTACCAGTTAATACCACTGTGGTGATGAGAAAGTGTATTAATTCCCTTAAGCCTTAGTTTTCTCTTTCCTCTTGTAAACACATGCGATCTGCGGAGGTGCACAGAGGTCTGACAAGGAGTTCTTATGAGTTCAGCACCTTCTCTCTGCCGAGGACTTTTGGACAAGGAAGAGGCATGGCCTTACACTTAAACGCCAAGAGCCCTTTCAACCTGTGAGTTGAAAATATAAATGGGATGAAAAGAGGAGGGTATTATTATTATTAAAGCTTTACTACACGGGTAGGAGGTGGTGGGGCATGTCTGTTTTCCTAGCACTTGGGAGACTGAGGCAGGAGGATTGCTGTGAGTTTGAGACCAGCTTGGGTTACAATAGTGAGTTCAGGACCAGCCTCAACTACAGAGTGAGGCCTTGTCTCAAAACAAGCAAACAAAGATCTCTATATACTACTACACAGGTGCTAGGCATCCTTTATCTTCTTTAATTTTCAAAGCAATCCGATGACAATTTCATTTTCCAGATGAGTAAACAGAGATTCATAGATTCTCCACACCACATTTGTGACAACAGGTGGAAAGTGAGAGCACAACCACATTCATCTGGACCTCCCAGACCTTTTATCCTGTGCTCAAATGAGTAAAAATACATTTCCTTTCTCTTACCTTGAGTATTTTGTGATTCTACCCTATTAAGTTAGTTAATGAAGATGGTTCCCTAGTTCTATGAAACACCAATGTTGTTTGTTGAAAGAATATATAGAGGACATCTAAAAAAATCTTTAATATCTCAGAATAAAGACTTAGAAACTGAAAATTGTTACTGATGGTGAGCTGAGAAATCTTAGAAGCATTAATATAAATTCTGGCTTTTCCTTTATTTTCCCTCTGGTAATCATGGTGCATCTGACGATTTCTGATATTTGTCATGGTACATTACCTATTTTATGCTCATTAATGGCCATGCTCAAAGCTTATTATTCCTGGACCATTGCCCATAATAAATCTGGTTTATTGTTTATCCCTTGGTAGCACAGGAACTATGGATATCTTTTACATGTACTAACAAAAATGATTATTTCAAAGTATTGATATAATCTTTACTTCTAATAAACATTTCAAATTTATTTATTCAGGAAGAAATTGATAAATCATTAATTCACATATGACGTATTACCCGATTAGAGCGGAAAGATGCCAAGTACTTTCAGGAGTGAACAGGATTTGAGCCTGTCTTAGCTCCTTTGTGAGTTAATGTGGAGGTGTAAATAAGAGGATTTCAAAATGTTTTTCTTCTAAGTTTTGATTTATTTTGGAAATTATATATTTAGGCAGATAAGCTTCATGTCTAGAGATGATCAGAGCCAGAATAGTAGCTAAAGAAAAAAATAAGAAAAATAAACTTCACCGTTAGTTCTACCTCAGACGAGGAGAAATCCTTAATGTTGGAACAACTTTATCAGACTTGTGTCTACCCCCTCCCACCATATAAAGGAAAAGAGAAAAAAAAAACAAAACACAGACAAAATTGTGATGCACTCAATTTTTCTTTGCCAGTAAGAAACAACAGTCCAGAATATTATTGGCTGGTCACATCTGCTGATCACCTCAGCAGACCCCAAGAGGTGGGGTATTTCCTCTGTAAAATTCTACATCTGAGGTGGCATCTGGAGAAAGAGAACTAAACTGCAAATTTATAACTTTACTTTGCAGCTTCCCTAGAAAGCAACTCAGATTTATTTACACCTGCCTTCAAAAACTAAACACTCAAGCAGCCCCGGTGGCAATAAACCACATGGAATCAATAATCTACCTATCTCTAGAGGGGTCTGTCAAGAAGAAAAAGGGAAGGAATGATGTGGCTATTTCAGAGAAGGTACCTTATTTTAACATGTAGGAAACACTCGTATTCTGGGGAAATTTGTTGATTGCATGTTTACCTTTAGATGTACAGTTCTCAGGAAAATCTATGTTTCTTGGAGGGAAAAAAAAGAGACCAGAAAGGAAAACTTCATAGAGTGAAAAGAATTCACTCACGCGGAGTTCTTCCCTTGCCAAGAAATTTTTCAATCTCTTTGAATTAATTTCTTTGATATAGTCACTAAAAGAGCCAGATAAAATAACACCATTTCCCTCCCTGTAAGATGTAATATGGCCGTTTGCTCTCCCCATATTGTTTTGTAAGTAGCAGATTTTATTCACAAACATGCTTGCAATAGAGGTATTCAGATAGGTAGCTGTAGTTGTCTCATAGGTGTTAGAAAAATAGCACCCATTTTGCAGAAGGTACAGATCCCCTGTCCTTCTTCAGCAGGTGCCTGGCATGCATTATTTCACTTTGTTAATCAACTTCTGTCTCATACCCTGAACTGATGTTTTCCCAGCTATAGATTGAATTATTCCAGCAGAGGCAGGGACCATGTCTCCAATCACCAGTTTATTTTTCATATTAAAGTTGTATTCATTTCTACCGTTATGCCACCAGTTACATATCAAGGGAACATCATGTTCAATTACAGTCCAAATTTAACTCCAGGATTTATTTAGACTATATGGTTATCACCACCAAGAATTGAGACACCTCTCTTTTATCGAGTTATTTTGTTTTGTTCAGATATTGTTTCTAATAAACTCATTCTTAACGAAAATTGTCACGTCGATGAAGAATATGCTCAAAAAGTAATATTATAACCTTTTTCTTTTCTTGTCTGTATGGTTTTCTTGAAAGGAGGGTGTTTAGAGTAGTTAGACGTAAATTTAAGGGAAACGTATCTTAATCAAAGCATTTACAGAGGAAGACAGAAGGAGGAAAAGAGTGTGTCTTAGGAAGAGAGAAACGTTAATGAATAATATATGAATGAATATAATCAGTGAACAAGACCAGGATCTGACAAGAACACAGTAGGAGTTTGTTTAATTTAAATTCAGCCTTGCAGTAAAGACTGAAACCTGGACTGTAATGTTCCTGGTGAGACATACATTGCAGCAATGGAATTAAACAAGGAATTATTTGCAGATAATATGAATGATAATGAAAAATAGAGTTAAGTATGGTTCAATCAATTCCTTTTGGAAAGATGTGGGAGGAGATTGTAGCAAAAACAAAGTGGGAAGTTCATGAGGAAAATAATTTGTGTTTCGAAAGAATTAACCCTAAAGTCAATCAGAAGCGTTTCGTCATCCCAACCTTGTTTTTAGCCGTAATTTGTCTGAAATTCATGTAAGTAGCATACCGTGAAGACGTAGTCTTCCTTCTGCCTTGTTTCCTCAGCTCAGTCCTGTGGTATCTCCTTGAGAAAACGTGGGTCTGGAGAAGAGCTGAGACTCCCTGTGCTGGGCAGGGCCCTCGCTAGGTTGGTTGGATGTTGGAGCAACTGGCTCTCTTTTTGTTATTTGCTGTTTGAGCCATGCTGTACTAAAGGAGCTGTCCTGCCTGGGTCAGGAATAGAAACAGCATGTCTTCTTCCTTGTGAATTGTTTCCTGTTTCCAGAGGCTTGTCTTTGTTTTTTAAATAATTTTCAAACTTTTACAAATGTGTTTACAGGAAAGTTAGACTCAACATGTCAGATTTCAGAAGCAGCTTTATTTTGTACATCTGAAAGCTACTCAATTCTCATGGTGAATGAGTTATTGCTTGTTTTCTAGAACCTGTTCATTTCTTTTAACTTTTGTGTATTTGATGAGTAATTATTGCCACATAGAGTTGCTGGAAATAATTTAGGGGGTAAACAAAGCAGGCTAGGAATAAACCATTAGGTTTTTTTTTTCTAGTGATACTTAAAGGGCTTTGCTGAATTAGTAAAAGCTGAAAATAAATATTCAAAAAGAAGATGGAATGAGTATAAGCAAAATTCAGATTATGAGAAAAGTTTTCAGCATCCTTTAACCCAATCTCTTGAGCAATTTAAATTACTTGATTATTTACTGGGGGGAGATATCATGTATTAATAATCCTCTGGCTAAAGGAAACAAGCCCAACGTCTCCTAATTACAGCGTTCTATTATTTATGTTTGTATCCATGAGTGGTACAAAGTAGGTTGAATAAGTGTTTCACTACATGTTATGGTTAACTGTTGCCTAAATGAACCCAAAGGTTAAATTTGATGAATTGGTGCTTTTACTGAATTAACTTATGTCTTAAATATACTATTTCTGAATAAAAAGACTGAAGTTTCTAATGAAGCCACATCTGATAGGATTAACTATCTATGTTCTAATCACAAATCACTGATTATGCTATGTTAAATCTGCTAAACAGCTATTATTTCTTCATTGAGCAAGGATATCAAGTTGCTCATAAGTATTTGAATGTATTCATAATAACTAAGCAGGGGGTGTTTGCAATCTTTGGCAAAAGACTTGCTACCATCAGGTTTGTGATTGTGCAGTTGTTCCTGACTTGTTCCCTCTACCCACAAGACAGCGCAATGCGGGGTGCCACTGGGGTGGTAATGGTCACTTTAGAGGGTCTCACTCATTCCCATGCAGCTTGCAGTACTTGGGTGCTTAAGGTAGGTAGAAACAAGAGAGTTGTCCATTTCTTAGAAGAAGTGAAATTGCTTCTGTTGAAGGCCTGGAGTTCTTAGAATCAACTGACAACCTCAGCTGGGCTGAATACTGCTGACTTCTAGGGTGTCATTTCAAGCTATCAGAATAAGGGCTACTGATCTTTCCAGTTCTCTGACCACTCAGCTTTGTGGTTAGATACATAGGAAGTTTGTTTCTTCTGTTCTCTTGTTGGAAAAGCTTAGCATATGGGAGTCAGTGGGATACCTTCAGGTTTTGAAATCTCTTACCTGCAGCGGTAGCTTTCGAAGCTATTAACTGAGATCTTACAAAGAGTTTCTTTGTTCTTTTTATTTTCATTTCTTCTTCTTCTTCTTCTTCTTCTTCTTCTTCTTCTTCTTCTTCTTCTTCTTCTTCTTCTTCTTCTTCTCCTCCTCCTCCTCCTCCTCCTCCTCCTCCTCCTCCTCCTCCGTCGTCTTCTTCTTCTTCTTCTGCTTCTACTTCTGCTTCTTCTGCTCTTGATGCTGCTGCTGCTTCTGTGCTGGGAATAGATTGCAAGTCCTTAAGAGTAGGCTGTATTAGTAGATCATTTTTTGGTTTTTGATTTTTGAGATAGGATCTCTCTAAGTTGTTCAAGTTGGTCTTAAATTTGCAATCTCCCTGCCTCAGCCATCCAGATTCCTGGGGTTACAGACCTGTGCTACCAGTTCCCATAAAGAGTATGTTGTTTGGGAGCTTTCTGGTCCCTTCTCATCTAAGCAATGACCTGGATGTATGACTTTGTTCTAGTCATTTGCCTTTGGGGACTTGACTTCGAATTGCCTTATATTTAATAATAATCCTACTGCTGTGTTTCACATTTTCGTTCAGGGTCTACAGAGTGCCTTCAGTGTCCCAGCTTCACGGTTACAGCACCTCTCTCAGAGATTTGATAAACTGGGGAAGAAAGAGGCAAAAGAAAATTGGCATGGCAAGGTGAAAAGCAGTCATGTGAGTTTCATCAGCATTTATTTTTTCCAGAATGGTTTTGGTGCCTACTTCCTATTTTTTTCCAGCTGAATCTTTTTACTTACATTTAGAGGAAGACTTTGATATTGTATGAGCAATTATTTTGAAGTTTTGGAATAAAGGATGAGGACAATAAAGAGGAAAATGGAGATTCAAGAACCCACAGATCAGGTTAATGATGAGAACTGTGAGGAAGTAAAGAAATTTCATTTTGGCAGATTCATTCACACATTTAACACACTCGAATTATTTTTACCCTTTATCACCTTCCTACACTCCCTTTTTTCTTCTCTGTTTTCTCTTCTCTAAGTCTCTTGTACTCATCTCTCTCTTCTTTTTAAAAAGCGAACTCTATATTAGAGGAAACATGAAATATTTTTTTCCTGAGTTTGGCCTATTACAGAAATCTCTAGTTCTACTCATTTTCTTGCAAATGACATGTTACTCTTCTTAATGGAAGAATAATGGTCCATTGTAAATACGCCACATTTCTTTACCTAATTCTTCGATTGACAGGCACTTAGGCTGATTCTGTGGCTTAACTTTGTAAATTGGGCTGCCAAAAACATGGTTATGCATTGCTATGGCATACTGACTTGACTTTTGAAGAAATATACCAAGACTTGGTATAGCTCAATCAATGATCCCTATTTGTAGCTTTTTGAGAGACCTTCATACTGATTTCATAGCAAGCATACTGATTTACATTTATACTGACAGGGTATGAGGGTCCTGTCGACCTTCTAACTTGCCAGCATTTATTGTTCTTTGTGTTCCTGATGATAATAGCCATTCAGACCAGTAAGATGAACCTTCATTGTAGCTTTGATTTGCATTACCCCGATGGCTAAAGTACTTGAACATTTTTTCATGCACTTAATGGCCATTGTGTTTTTTCTGTTGAGAATTGTGTGTTCAATCCATTATTAGCCTATTTATTAAGGTATTTTTAATGGTGCTTTTTGAGTTATTTTTACATTGCAGATATTAATCTTCTCTCAGGAGAGTAGCTGGCAAGGATTTTTTTTTTTGAATTTCATAGACTCTCTTCACTCTGTTAATTGTTGCTTTTGCTGTGCAGAAGCTTTTAACTTGATGGAGTTGCATTGTTGATCCTGCTATTTTTCCTTGCAAATGGCATCCTATTAGGAAGCCTTTGCCTTGCCTGTGACTTCAAGTGCTCCCTCTATGTTCTATCCCAGCAGTTTCAAAGTTTCAGATCTTGTATTTAGATCTTTGATACATTTTGAATTAATTTTTGTAGAGTACAAAAGATAAAAATCTAGTTTCATTCTTTTGCATAAGAATATCCAGCTTCCCCAGCATCACTTGTTAGATTATCTTTTCTCCAAAGTATATTTTTGGCCCATTTGTCAAGAATCAGATGGCTGTAGTTACGTGGGTTTGTTTCTGCATTCCCTATTGTATTATATTCATTTACATGTCTGGTTTTTTATGTCAGTACTAAGCTGTTTTTGTTACTATGGCTGCATGGTATATTTTAAGGTCCTGGTGCCTTCAGTATTACTGTCTGTGCTCAGATTGCTTTGGTTACTTTGAATCCTTTTCTTTCCATATAAACTTTTAAGATTGTTTCTTCTACTTCTGTCAAGATTGCTGTTGGGTTGCAATAATCACAGGGATTGCACTGAATCTCTTGACTGCTTTAGGTAGTGTGGTCATTGACCAATATAAATTCTTCTGACCCATAAACAAAGGAGAGATCTTTTGTCTTTTAGTGTCTGTTTCAATATTTTTCTTCAGTGTTCTATAATTTTCATTGTAGAGATAGTTCACCAACTTTTTGGCTAAGTGGATTCCAAGGTAATGTATGTTTTTAGGGGTAGTGTGAATGAAAATGATTTCCTAATATTTTTCTCAGTGAGTTTGTTATTGGTGTGACTTTTAATGTAAGTATGGTGGAAAGTTTTTGCTAATCACAGGTATGCCTTTGTTTTGCTTGAGCCCAGTAAAAGAGAAGTTAGAAATAAAAAAACCAGAATAAATGTATAGAATAGTAAAAAGACATGAGGGAAGATGAACCAGGAATTGACAGACTTAAATAAACTTCTAGAAAATGAATGGGAGGTTCTGATTGACCAATGGAAAATAGTGATGGTAACCAGCCCGTGATACACTATGAGCACAGTATGTGAGACTATCTACAAGGTGGAACACGAAGGAGGTTGTAAGCTCAGATGCAGCGAAATGAGAGAGACAAAATTGGTCACCCACCTCTGAACTCCTGGGAAGAAATTGTGAGGTTCCATGGTTAATGTGTCTGCACTATTTTTTCAATTTCTTCCTCATAAAATGTTAGAAATGAAGTTATCTTGTTGGTTGCACCAATATTATTGTGTTTGAGAAATCAGCAGATTCACAAAATGCTATTTTTTGCATTTGTCTCTCTCCTTTATAGACAGGCAGTTGTATCAGACAGACATGTGAGGTTGATGTCATGAAAAAGGCATGCTCAATTCATTGAAGTACCCTAAACAGATTAATAATTAAACTGAACTGTGATTGTTTGAATTTGGGGGCCATTTTTCTTTAGAGTTGTCTGAGTATTCAGGGATGCTGTTGCTGCTACAAGTTTGAGAAAAGAATAGGGTATTACAAAAGGCTCTCTAGAGGAACAAAATCAATAGAAAATACATGTAAATTATGCAAGAGGATTTACAAGGTAGGCTTACAGACCAGAGGCAGGATAGCCACAAAGTTGATCTGCATGCCGGGGAGCCAGAGAGCCCTTTAAACTACTCAGCATAAAAAAAATGGAAACTGTAGAACAAGAGGGTTCAAGAATGCAGCCCTACTCTAAAGTCAAAGTTCTAGAAACTCACTGGGAAGGCACTGTGTAAGTCTGGGCTGGAGGTTTGGAGAAACTGGATACTGATGCCCCAAGACAGTGGCAGCACAGAATAGACTCCTTAGGCAGACTGGGAGCTCTTCAAAAACATGCACCAGCTTCCTGCTGTTCCTTTATTTCATCCAGAATGTATGGCTACTGGTTGGTGACACACACAGCTGGGATGCATCTCCCCTCCTCATTCCCCTGGGATACCAGTCCTTTCTGGAAATACCTCACAGAACTCTGCTTTACTAGTCTCCTGGGCTTTTCTTAATCCAGGCAAGTTGATAGTTCGTGATTACTGGTCACATATGGTATCAGTGAATATTGAGTATTCCTTACATGGAGGAGAGAAAAGTCTCAGATTTAGGCCACACTGTACTATGTCTATCTTTTCTTCACATTGATATTTACCAAACTGCCGGAATCCAGCACTTTGCACAATGGTTGTAAGTCTTTCAAACTAAAATGAACTTTATAAGTAAGAATATGCATGAGATCTCTAAGGCTTTTAAAACCACTTTCAGTTATATCTTAACTCATTATCAAGTAATTTGGAAATTGAGAAAAAGCAAGTGCTGCCATGGAAACTTGAACAAATGTCAAATCTTGGCTCCTGTTTTATATATATATATATATATATATATATATATATATATATATATATAATGAATTCACTAATTTCTCAATGTACATAAAGTGAGTGAGAGAGTGTAATTTAGTTGTTCTGATAGTGATGATACCCAGAAGAGAGGCCTGGAATGAGCTGGAGTTGGCCTGGACTTGTGGCTCACAGACCTTAGTGGGCATCCGGGTTGTGGAGGCCCATCTCAGCCTTTGTGATTCTGTCAGGTGGACCTGGAGCCTGAGATTTCCAGATAACGTGAACAGATTCCAGATAACATGAGCAGATTCCAGATAACGTAGGTGCTGGTTGTCCAAACACCAGACTTTGGGAACCACAACCTTAAAATGAGGAGGGTATAGTTGGCCTGGCAGCTTGGCAGCGCGTGGTTTAGATTTTAAGTTTGCCTTTGCCTTTGTATGAAAATTTACCCTCTGAGGCCAGAAACAATGTATTACTGTCCATTTTCCAGCAGTGTCTACTAGAATACCTACCCCCTAGTAGGTAGTATATACTCAGTGGAGAATGCAGACAACCCACTCTCCATTGATGCTCTCTGTGGTTCCTCTGTTGTCATTTACGATGACTCCACCAATGCACATTTCTTGTGGCTCAATTCAAAAGAATGTCTCCAAGGAGAGCATGTCTTTTTCCCATGGGTCACCTTTTGCTCTCTCTGGTTTGAGGATAATTGTTTGCTGTTATATTTAAAGAAAAAAAATGCAATGATCAACTAATTGTTTGGATGTAGATAAAAGTCATAGCCACAATCTCAAAAGGTAATGGCTAGTGAAAAATTTATAAGGAAAGTAGTCATTTAAACTCTAAAATTTCAAGCAACTATGCTTTAATATTTTCTTATTTTATGAAGCTGACATTTATTAAAATCTTTCCAGATGAGTTGTTCTTTCCTTAACCTTATTTATTTATTTATTTATTTTTAGGATACAGATAACACTTCTTACAGTACTTGTCAATTTTTTTTTGGGGGGGGGAATTTTTCTATATCTGTTCTCCCAATAGTCACATAGGCTCCTTAGGAAGATTGGTCTGGGTTAGGCTTGTTGTTGAAAACACAAAATAAAGTGAAATAAAGTACCAAAAGCCCACAATAATGCAAAGCATAACAAACACATACCAGACTCATTGTCTTTGAATGACTTTTCATTTAAGAAGGTGAAGCGAGGGTGTAGGTTAGTGTGCACATGAGTAGAACTCATAATTACAAAGAATATTCTGCCAGTGATATTCTTCGTATTGATTACTTTATAGATATCTTAAACTATTCAGGAAAAAGATTCTAATTATATTGTGGACAAAAGCTCATTCAATCTTATAAAACATCCCATTTTTGTGTGCTTTGAGTCACTGTTGAACTTAACAATTTAATTTCATAGTCATATAGACAGCTTCTAATGGCAGTAACTGAGTGATTGTTAATTACATTTATACATTGAAATCTCCCATGATATCCTATATATAGTTTAGACATTTGTTTACTTGGAAGTTTTAAGAAGCATTAGCTTATTCGAATCAAAGAATTCCATCTTTATTAAAGATTGATTATTCTAAAGAAAGGAAACTCTTTGCTAATAATCTTAAAGTTAGGAGCTCCAGACTGAAGTCTGGCAGCTGCAGTGCTGCATTCAAAGCAGAAACAAACAAACAAAGAAAAATAACTAAGTAAAGAGGTTACAGTCTATGCTGATTTTTATAAGAGGACGTGTTAAGGTGAAATTATAGCTGGAAAAGGCACCAAGAATTCTATATGGTCAAATATTGTTCTTATGAATTATCGACACTTTTGCTGGTAAAATGATCCCATGAGTCTGCTGAGCCACTGCACTAAATCTGGCCCTTCAGTGGAAAAAATGGATCTCCTTGGGGAGGCCTGAGAGTGATTAAAGGGAAGGAAGAGCAAAGACAGGACTTATTTTTCCTTCCAACAACCAGAGGATTTGTGGACACTTAACATGAACTACAGAAACGTTCATTGGCTAATGTTCCTGGAAGATTTATTTGCTACAGTCAGGGTTCATTAGCCTTGGCAGTACTCTCGTCTCTGTTTGAGCTCAGGGCAGGCTGGTGTACAAGAAGGAATGATATTGAGAGATGTTTTAAAAATTTTGCTTCATATTTCCAGCTAGCTGGGAAAATTTATTTCATAGACACATCTAACCCAAAGTGTAATAATGTGCTACTAACACAAAGTTCCTAGAATGTAAAAAAACAATGTGTTATGTATCAGAGGCAAAAGCGTATAAAATTTGATATTTATGAATCGTGGCATTGAAAGGAGAATCAATCAACATACTAATTTATTTCTGGAACTTGTTAGTGGAAAAACAGATAAGTTGGTAGCACAACATGATTCTATTGACTGTCATTGGGACCTCTTATAATTCGGTGTAATTAAATACAGAGTGCCTCACTGAGTTCCTAAAAGTCTGGTCTTGTAATGCCAGTGCTTCTAGGTAGTAAATACCTTTCAATAAATGAGAAGGAACTATGGTGAAAAGTAAAAACATTACATAACCTCTTGGAATCGATTACAAGTTTTTGATGACATTTATCCTATTTTCTACAGTAGGAAACTGACACTTAAATAAATCTAAATTATAACATTGTTTAATGAAAACCTTTGTGTGTATATACATAATGAGCATTAAAATAAGTGTCATTACCTCTTACGGTCATCTCATTTTTTATTAGAAAAACTCAAAGAGTTACAATTTTTGATTGTTATAATTTTCATATTGATAAAATATTTGTTGAATCAAATATAATATATTTGACTTATGTCTATACACTTAGCTCTAAAACATATTGCATAGAAAAAATTTTATGGCATGTGGAATATATGAGTCCACAGGGTACACCTGAATTATTGCAAATAGACTCAAACTTATGTAGAAGCTAAAGATTGAGGCCAGCTTAAACAGGTAAGTTCTGGTCATCATGTGCTTTGTTGCTCAATGCACAAAGCACAACTTTTCTGCTATGTAAAGCTTGAAGGCCATGTTTCACCTTGGGATTTCTTGTACTCTGTCATGCTATATACCACGAGGGCATGGGAGACTTTGAGAAACGTGATGAGCTTGCTGCCAGTCCCACTTCTGACATTCACTTGTGGTGCTACTGCCATCTGTCACTGAAAATCTCAGATTCCGCCCCCCCCCACCCTCCGCCCCCGGCTCCTTTTTTTTTTAAACACATGCTTCAGGCAGCCGTTATCAACTGATTGGTGATGACATTGAAGTCCATCCTCTTTTGAATGTTGGATCAAGGTTTCGTTATCTCTGAAGAATAAATCATGGAAGACTCTAAAATGTCCATCAAAAGACCAATGGTTTTAAAAATGTGGTATATAGACAAAATGGAGTACTAGTGTACAATAAAGACAGATAGATTTGAGTCATTTGTAGGTAAATGGATACAACTTGAGACTATTATGTTTAGGGAAGTGAATTAGACTCAGAGGATTAAATACTGCATGGTTTCTCTAATATGTGAAAGAGTATAAAATAATAGATCCAAATAAATGAGATGTTGAGAGTAAGGGGAGATTATGGAGGAGCTGGGAGGACAAGAAAGGGGGCCAGGAAGGAAATCTGAAGTTGGTGTAATATGTATATGCATAAAATTCTCAAGTTGAATGCAACCATTGTGTATCACACATGCATACTAATAAAAGGGGGGGGGTGAAACTCAGAAGCTTATATCCTCAGATATATCCACAAACCAAAACTGAACTGATAAAATTTTAATACGCCTTTTCTGAAAAATTTAAACAATTCTTGGTAGAATCTATAATAAGGTAAAATAAATCTGGGTTAATTTATTTTTTTTCATCCAACTTGAAGCTATGGATTTAATTGACACCCAACTTGCATAATGAAATAATATTTAATTTAGAATTTTCAGTTACTGTCGTAAGGTCAGTGTGTTGAACTCAAGAGGGAACAAAAGAAACTATTATTAATTATCTTCTATTTGTCAGGAAACTGTTTAATATTTTTGTCTGTTCTCCTCTCAATAACTCTTCTAGGAAGGAATAATAAATTTTATTTTTACTGTTGAGGAAATTGAGATTTCGGAAGATGAAATTACTTTCCCAAATAATACAGTCCTTAAACAGAAGAGACAAATATTCAAATTTACAACCGCCTAGAAGAGCCATGATTATTTTACGATCCCTGGAATAGTATATTTCTTTCTTTTATTGTACTCAATGTTTTCTAAACTGAGTTAGCTGATTCTAAGTAGGTAGATGCATAGATTAAAATATCTGGATTGGCACCACCAGTTCTTTGACATCCTGCTTATAGCTATGCTCCTGTGGCAAAGCCAGAGGCAGGGAAGTTAACTCACCATCATCACAAATATAATGCCAGGTATGATAAATAAGTGCCAAATATAAAGAATTTTCTTTACAAAGATTGCCTCCACCCCCCCCACCCCCCACCCCAGTTACTTCTGCTTACTTCCAGTGTTGCTTAGCCAATATATCCAAAATGATGTGCTGGGAGAAATGATATATTTAACACAGGCATACTGAAATTTTTGGTACACAGATATAGATTTCCTCTTATTAAGGTCTTCACTGTTTTCTCGTGGTAATTTCTCTCAGCAGTGCCCACTTCTTGTACTTGTGTTGTTAAATTTATTCATAGATATTTGTGGGTTTTTAATGCCATAACTCGTCATCCATTAAAATTTTATTTTCTTATTATTTTTAATTGTTCATAATTAATCTTCATATCAGCCTTGTGTCCAGAATATTTACTGAGTTCATCTATTATTTCCAGACTGTAAATTATTTTGGAGTTTCCAAATACAAAATTGCACTATTTGGGAATTGTTACATGCTGTTTTCAAGTTCTTATAAATTTTATTTATTTTTGCTCATGCTATTACTTAAGACCTCCACTTTTTTCTTGAGATAGAGTCTCTCTACATAACCCAGGCTGGCCTTGACCTCTTGGCAGGCAATCTTCTGGCATCAGCTTCCCGAGTACTGGGATTACAAATGTGCCCAACCACCCAAGACTTCTAAATGTTTAAAAAGTGTTGTAACTTCATAATTTATAATTATATATGTTTATAGAGCACAGATTGATGGTATGATTTATGGATACAATATGAAATAATTAAATTAATTAACATCCATCGCTTCAAATGCTTGTTTTTTGTGTTGCAAACATTTTAAATTTATTCTTTTAGTATCGTAAAGCACGCAAAACATTATCAACTGTGTTCACCATACTGTACAATAAGTCCTTAAAGAAAGAAAGAAAGAGAAGATACAAAATAACATAATTATTCCTGTCTGAGACCTTCTATACATTGCTCCTAGCTTCCCTGCAACCCCCAATCCCAGCTTTGTAATTACCAAGAAGTTCTCTGCTGTTATGTGCTTGCTTGGTTCAGATTCCATATACAGGAGAGAAATGCAATGTTGATCTCTTCATGTCCAGCTTATCTCATGTTGTATAATGTTCTCCAGTTTCATCTGAGTTGTCACTGAGTTCTGAATTTCTTATTTTTAAAGGCCACTAGGATTGATTGTGTATATGCAACACATTTTCTTTTTTCTTTCATCCCTCAGTGAACATTTGGACTGATGTCATGACTTGGCCATTGTGAACAGTGCTACTATGCCTATCGGAATGCAGAAGTCCCTTCGGCAGATTTATTTCAAGTCATTTAGGTAAATAACCAGAAGTGCGATTACTAGATCATGTGATAATTCTATTTCCAGATTTTGTAGAAAACACCATACAATTTTTCATAATGACTGGACTACTCTACATTTCCATCAACAGTGTACCAAAGTTCACTTTTGCACACATTTTACCCATAATCTTTGGTTCTTTCGAAATTATCTTTCTCACAGGTGTGAGGTGATTTCTCATGTTTTTAATTTTCATTTCCCTGTGGATTAGCAATGTTGACCAATTTTATATTCTTGTTGTCTTTTGTTACATCTTTTTTTGAGCATTTTCTTTTTTAGTCACTTTTTCAACCCTGAGACAGAATACCCAACATTCTCAACTTTAGGGAGGAAAGATTGATTTTAGCTTGTAGTTTCCAAAGGTCAGAGTCCATTCACAGGTGGATGGCTAGAAACGGTGGAATCACATGCCAGGGTTGGGGCCACAGTAGGAGGCTAGGGTCGGAGCCAGGAGCCAGAGCCAGGGCTCCTCAAGGGATGGCAGAGTAAAGCCAAGTTTTGGAAGAAGTGGAGCTACTTTTTCAGGTCAAACCCCATGCATTCACCCCTTTTGGCCACCCCCCACATTCCAACAGTATGCAGTATCCATAGGTTCATGAGGCTTTGAGGGGCACAGCAGATACAAACTACAACAGTTCTTTTGATTTAGTTTTTTAGTAGTTCATCTTTACTGTATAGAAATGCTACTGGTCTGGGCCTATAGATTTTGTACAGTGCAACTTACTGTATTTGTTTATTCTAAGAGTTGCATGTGTGCACACATGCGTGTGTGTGATTGATAGAGTTTTCCATACAGAAAGATCATGCTGTCACCAAACAGTGATGATTTCAACTTTACTGTTCTTGTTCGGATGCCTCTTATTTCCTGCTCTTCTCAGTTGCCCTGGCAAGGACTTCCAGCACGATGCTGAACAGAAGCGATGAGAAAGGGCATCCTTGTCTGGTGGCTTTCAATTTTCACCACTGAATATAACACAGGCTGTGAAACTCTTATTACAGAATATATTGGAGCAGCACAATTTTTTAATAGAAGTGGTGACATCAAGCATCTTGATCTTATTTCTAATTTTAATGAGGAAATTTTAATACTTAACCTTTGTTGTTCCCTGTAGGCTTTATGCTGATACTCTATTATTTTAATAAACTTTACATTTTAGTCTTAGTCTGTTAAGAGTTTCAAAACTCTTTTAGTCAGGAGAGAATATTATATTTTATAAATTCGCTTGCCCTTTTCTAGATTTAAAAAATTAATCCTTGATTATGTCAAAGGAATAAATTTTATTGGCTGATCCTTTGTGCACGTTAAATCAACTGTACATTTCTAGAATAAAACTCAGTTGTTTTTGTATTCTATGCTTTTATTTGTTGCTAAATTTGATATCTTTCTTGTTAGGATTTTCATATCTGAGTTCTCAAGACAGATGATCTTTCTTTTTCCATTCATACAATGCCCTTGCTAGGTTTGTATATTAGATTATCTTTACCTCATACAGACAGTTGGAGGCAGGTTTTTTTTTTTTTTCCTATTCTGTTCCTCTGTACAGTTTCTGTAAGGGAGGGGTCCTATTATTTTTGAGTATTTAGGCCATTTATACAATGAATAAAACCCATTAGCTTTCATTAATGGAGGTTTAGTTGTGGAAAGATTTTGGGGTGGGGTAGATGGAGGTGTAGCTTAGCAAACAGAGAGCTTGCCTAGAAAGGGTACAGGCCTGGGTTCTATTGCCCAGCACTACATAAACTGGGTGTGGTAGCACAGGTCTGTTATCCCAGCATAAGAGAAGCTGAGCCAGGAAGATTGCCAGGCTGGATCAGGCCAGGCACACACACACACACACACACACACACACACACACACACACACGCACGCACGCGCACGCACGCGCACGCACACGCACGCACACGCACGCACACACACGCACACACACTTTTTTTCATTGTGGATTCAACTCCTTTAATAAGTACAGGACAATTTGGGTTTTCTATAGCTTCTTGTTTAGAGTTTTGTACACCTTAATATCCAAATAATTTTTGTGTAATCTCTAATGGGTAAAGTTGTTTAAAGGCCCTTTCATAATTTTTTAATTCACTGATACTAGTAATTTGTGTGTTCTTTTTTTAAAAACCAGTCTTACTGGTAATTGTTAGTCTTTTAAAAATGCTATTGGTTTTTCTATTGTACTTTCTTCTTACTTTACTCATTTATACTCTATTATTTTCATTTCTTTAAGTTAAATTTATATTTCCTTTTAAACATGTTCAGGTGGTACACTTGTTACTTTTCTTTGGGACCAAATACGTAATATTTGTGACTTAAAATAGCAGAAATTCATTTTGCCTCATAGTTTCAGAGGTTTCTGTTCATGGTCAGCTGCTGCAATTCAGAGATGTGTGTTAGAAAGTTATGGTGAGAGGACACAGTGGAGGACAGCTGCTGAATCCATGGCAACTGGGAAGCAGAGAGAATAGGATGAGGGATAGAGAGAGAAGAGGAGGCGGGGCAAGAATACGCTCTTCTAAGTCACACCCCTACTACCCCGTCTCACCCACCATGCCCCATGCACATTATCTGGGAACCCATTAATGAATGTTTGCTGGTGAATTTAATGCTCCCGCGATCCAATTACCTTCTGAAACCTCCACTTCTGAGCACGTGAGACTTTGGGACACATTTTTGATACAAACCATAGCAGACAGTTATTTAAATAATTGATTGTCAGCCTTTTTCTCCTTATAAATTTTGATGCTATGTTTTTTTTTTCTAAGCAGAGCATTAGTTATGTTCCACAAGAAGTGATTTGACCTATTTTCTTCATAATTTTAGTTTAATTCCGTGGTGGCCAGAACGCTTTCTGTAAATTATTTCAGTTCCTTAAAACTGCTGAGACTTATTTTAATGGTCCAGCATACCAACAGAGGCAGGCTTTCCAAAGGCCATGAGAAGACTGAGCATTCTGCCACCGTCAGTGTAGTGCTTCCTGTACGTCATTTAGGTCAAATGCGTCAACCTTATTGCTGACACAAACTTGCTGAGGTTTGCTCTCTTCTATCAGTTTATGAGAGAAGTATGTTGTGTATTTCTTTATTTCTGTTTTTAATTCTATCATATTTTCCTGTGGTACAATTTGCTATACAAATTTTCAAATTTAAAATTGTTGAAAGAATTATATCTTTATGGTGCTTTGATCTTATTATAATTATGAAATGTGTGTTTTCAGTTCTAGAAATGCTTTTTTTTTGCCCTGTAGTTTTGGAAATGTACCAAAACTTTCTTTCTTTTTTTGTGTGTGTATTTTAAAAGTTAGTGGTTGTGTTGCATATATATATATATATATATATATATATATATATATATATATATATAATTTGTTTTAGCTTTCTTTTTTTTAAAAGTAACACACTTGTTTTCAGTGTGGTCTAAAATATTTTAGTTTTTCTTCTTGTTCTCTATTGTTCTTCTTCTGATTTACTTCCATGAGAGCTTGTAAAGTCTTTAATTTTATTTATAGTTGAACTGTCTCATTAACTTATTTGCTGCAGGGACAAAATACTTGGCATCCACAGTTTAAGGGAGGAAAGATTTATTTAGCTTAGGTTTCAGAAGGTGTCACAGTCTGTTCATGGGCAGCTGACAGTGGTGGAATCACATGGTAGAGGCTGGAGAGCTGCTCACCCCATTGCAGGCAGAAGCCAAACAGAGTAGGAACAAGCTGATATCCAGACTCAGGCAGTCTAGAGCCTTCCCAGGAAGAGGCTGTAAAACGTTTCATTTTCCTCCCTTTACTCAGGTCAAGTTGGGCCCCCAACACCCAGGTTAGATGACTCTTCTCCTCTTCCTGGCCCACAATTGTATCAATAACATACACCTGAAAGCTCTTTCCTGGGCAACCCCTAATCTCAACAAGTTCACATTATCCTTACAGGCCAAGTCCCAAGCATCTGTTCCTTTCATCCAGGCCCTACTTCCCAACAGCACAAGATTCCAAATATATGTCTTTTGGAGATGTCAATGCAAAAATGTTACTTTTGTTTTAAAAATAAAGAGATAGGTTATTCTGAAGCCAAATACAAGTGACGTAGGCCTAGGAACATGAACTCAGGTGTCCCCAAATGACATGTTTCAATGAGCAGCAGTTACATACAGCATTTATAGTTACAGAGCAGAGGAAAGTCATATATCAAAGCACATTTTTAAAGACACTGATGGAAGCATGAGCTGGGTGGGTCACCGTGAAGCCAGGACACTTCTGCTATAGGCCTCAAATGTTATCTAAGGACATTATTAGCTCCCAGGTTGGTGGAAAGCTAGAGGTTCTGCTTTTACTGCTCATAAAGATTGCTTAGTAGTTACACAAATGTTAGGATGTTAAGTCAGATACAGAAGAGGAGGAGATAGATGGGGCCGAGATAGCTCATGATAGTCTGGCTTATGCAAGGACTCCCAGTCTCTCCACAGGTTCTCTGCTATCCAATTGTCTGATCAAGTAGGGTCATTGTGAGTAAAGCTCTTTTCCCGGGACACTCCAGATCAAAAACACAGCATTAACATCAATTGATATCTCTGTCCCTTCTTAGATAATGCTAAAATTTCAGATCCTGCTGTCCCCATTTATCTCCTTTACCTTCTAAAATTATCGTTGTCTTGACTTTTAGTACTTCCCCTCTCTGTTTCAAATCCCAATAAAAACTATCATTCTTTTTTAGTAGATTTGACTCAGATAAATATCATCTTTGTCATTCTATTGATCTCCATTTCTTCCTACAATTTTGTTTCTAGTATTGAATAAGGACCAGGTTTCTTCTGCCTAAATACTCCCATTGGAGTACTTCTTTAATCATATGTGAGCTGTTTCCTTGACAAATTATCCCCACCCCCCTCTTTTTTGAGACAGGATCTCGATCTGTAGTATAGGCTGGTAAATTCACTATGTAGATCAGGCTGGTTTCAAACTCAATACAATACTCCACCCCTCACAAAATTTTTCAGTTGCTCACGTTGTCCTCAAACTTGAAATTCTCCTGCATTAGCTTCTCAGAATGCTGGGATTACAGGCACATATCTAACTGTCCAAACTATATTTTTGAATACATTTATAATTACAGTTCTTTTAAACTTATTGCTGTTTCTGTAGTATTTGGGTCAACCTTGTGTCTTCTTCCCTTATTGTATTATTTGAAGAGTAGATTCCTGCTTCGTGCTTTGTAGGGTCTGAAGGTGTTTTTGTCTCTCACAGAGAATTCTTTCATCCTCTGCTGTATTAATAGGACAGGTTACCTGAGCCCAGTGGGAACCTGGAGATGACTTCAAGTTTTGTTTGAAATCTTTGGATACGTCTTTCTTCTCTGACTTCTAATATGAAGCCCTTTAAGATTTCAACTAAGAGCTTAAGATTATACACACACACACACACACACACATATATATATATACACATATATATACACACACATATATATATATACATATATATATACATACATATATATATATATATATATATATATATATATATATATATATATATTTGGTTTCTAATACCCTGAGGTTATTAAAAACTCCCTGTAGTTTTCAGTGGCTTTTGACTGCTTATTATCCTTTCACTCTACAGAGTTTAATCAGCAAATGGCTTTAGGGGATAGCTGTTTTCAGTATTGGCTGCACTTATCTTTGTGTCCATCCTTTCTGGAATATTCTTTTCTCATAACCTGGCTATCGTAGTGCAATTCCTGTGCCTCTGTCCCACAGTTTTGCTTAAAAATCTAATGACTTTAGTGTCTGCTTAGGCATGTTTCCCAAGCCTGATGCATTTTTCTGAGAATTGACAAATGCTATGAGAGGAAAAGCCGCGTGAAGCATTCATGTGTTCATATTAATTTCCACATGAATTTGCTTCTCATCTCTTTGCAATGTAGACCCTTGTATTGGGCTGATTCATTAGTTATTTAATTCTTTCACATCATGTGCATATTTTGTCAAGTTTTGAAGATTGTTCTCCATGGGGTTACAGGCTTGCTGTCTGGATTAGGTACTTGAATACATTCATAATTTCAGTTACCCTGATGGAAAAGTGGAGGTCCATGTGCTTGAATTTTGCTTTCTATACCTGCTTCAGTTAGCCTTTGAAATTTGAGTATATAACTTCTCCTTAAACATTGAAGCACAATATTCCCAGCAGCTCCTCCAGGAAGAATAGACAATGCTGTTTTTAAAGATGAACTAAGCCCTTATTTTCAAGTACCCTGGTCCCACAGTGCCTCAATGAAGGTCATCTCACGACACACGAGAGGGCTGCCTTTGAAAGCTCCTAGTTTTACCTTCTGTGCTTCACTGTCTAAGCTAATTAGTGTGTGTTCTTTCAGAATTAACTTTAGAGGACATAGCTCTAGTCTTTAGGACACATATTGCCACTTTGGTTTACACAGGGGTGTGTTCCAGCTTACCTGGAAATTCTTACGTGGATTATGGTGTGAGTGGGGACTCCTGCCGTCAGACACCATGGTCCTTTTCTGGACACAGCGCCTTGCTTAGGTCATCCTTGGAGCACAGTGTCCGCTGCTCCAGATCGTGCTTCATATAGCTCTTTTTTTTCCTTCAGTTTCCATCTGCCCTCTGCTTCTTGTTTGCAGATGGCTGGAAGGTTAAGTTCTATAGTTAGTTTACGCCTCATAGTGCTTGCCCTTCTCAGTTTAGCTCTCGTTTACAAAGAGTTTCACTGATTGTTGGGAGGGTTCCAAAAAAAAAAAAAGAAGAAATCACTTTCACATTTTCTGAAGAGTTGTAGGAGAAATAGAGTAACTAGTCTAAATTGAACAATCAAATAACTAGATTGAATTTTGAATGGTGAATACATAATCATGTTAACAATCATCACATCACACAGTGGTAAGGACTTTAGGAGTTGATCACATATTGTTTATTTGTCTTTCATTTTTATGAGGTCCATGTCTTGTATTCTTGTATTTAAACTTAGGAATTTTTCAAGTGTGTATGATAACATTTTATTTAAGTCACATTGGTATTATACTAAGTGTAAGAAAAGTCCTTATTTTGTAGTACTTGCAACGTGCATTTCATTCGCCATATTTAAAATCATTCTAGTTCACTTTTGAATCACTTTTTCTTCCATGTACAGTACTTAATTATTCAGTGTCAGGAATTCAATTTAATTACTGTACAAGATAAAATTGAATCGCATACTTCATGAGGAGCATATTATAAACGTCTTATTGCATTTGTAAGTGAAGAACCTTGTAATAAATTTTGATAGGTTCTGTAAAGAATTACTTAGAAAGATTTTAAAAAATGGTCGCACAGCACATGCATATGTTATCTGGCTGTGCGTGAAGGACAATGGAGAGGAAGCAGTGCCATTGCGAGGATGCTGAGGTGCCCAATGCCGGGTAAATCCAGAAATCTGTGCTTTAACGTGGTAGTGTAGGAGGGTGCAGACACTCAGGAGGAAGAAAAGCCGAGAGCCAGCCTATTTTTCTACAGGCTATTTTTGTTTCAGAAATGGAATGAGAACACTAGTCTTTGATGAGCAGTTTTTAATGAAAACATTTTACTTTTAAAATAAAACCACAGATTTGTAAAATTATGGTATAATTAATATAGCACATAAATTATACTATGTAGCATAAAGAATTATTATGGCAAAATGAAATATTATAATAAAAAGAGAAATAGCATGAAGATAAATAGAGCTTTTCTAGCCACTCCAGAGGCTGTCCACAGTCTCCATCCATTCTCAACACCTGATTTGTTTTATGAAAGCAACCATGATCCAAAAGTTGATGGTAGTGATTTTCTTAAAAATTTTAAAGCATTACTTTGTGTATCTGATGCATCCTTACACACTATAATTTAATTTTGCTCATTTAAGAAAAGCATTTTAAAAGTCTTCCTTAATGTACTCTTACTTTCCCTTTAATGTCCTGGCTCTTTATTTACTAAATAACTCAGGGCGTTTGACCTGTGGAGATGCTGCGCTCCAGATTTCACTGAGCCCATTGATGTACCCTTGTTTTGGTGTGTTGATTACTTCCTTGAGAGCTGTTAGGCAATTTGGAAGCACCGTAAACTTGGGGCTAATAAATGAAGACATTCATTACTCACTAGAAGCTGCACATGTTCTCTCAAAGCTGATGAAAGACTTTTTGCATCATCACTGAAAAGGAGTGCATGTGTTTCAAGTGGAGAGCTTTTAATGAAGAATTTCAGTGATTCTGTTGAGATGTAATCATAAATGAAGGCATTGATTTAATAAAAAAACCAAGATAAGTATGCTCCTACACCGGGATCTGATTTTCTGATGGTTTGTCTAACTGGTTACTTCACGGTATTTGCTGAGAAGAACAGATAGACCAACAAAGTGAATTCATTATTCCTTAGGACAGCATTTCTCAAAGTGTGTGTAGGAGAACATTAACGACCCTTGACATGTTAATACATGCTCTAGAATCAAAATACTTCTTACCAAAGTTGAGCAAATGCTCAATCACAGTGTTTATGAGTTTATTAAAGCTGTTGAAAATTCTTGCATTAATTGAAACTATTTAATTTAGTTCACTTATTTAAAAACATCTCTTTGAATACCTTTTTCCCCATGGAATATTTGATAGCATCTCTTGATACACATGTTTACTATTCATGCAACTATGAGTATAGTTAGCACTTTGTTGAATCTGTAGATGGAGAGGGAAAATGTAGCCATTTTAATAATATTAAGCGTTTTGATCCATGTTCCATGCATGATCTATTTATTTACATCATCTTTTGCAAAAAACCTTTATACTTCTCAGAGTAGAAGTTTGTAGTTGTTTTGCTGAATTTAACTGTATCTTTTTGGTAGCATTGTAATGCAATTATTTTCTTAATTTTCTATTTGAATGGTAAATTGCAAATTAAAAAAGTACAAAAACGTTTTCTTCATCTTCTATCTTTTAGCCTCTTTGGACCTGTAAATATATTAATTATAATAACTTGTAGAAGATTGGTCAAAGTTTTGTATATGAAGTTCAAGTCACATGCTAGTAGAATTGTAATTTTTCCTTCCCTATGTATTACTAATTGCCATTCACTTCATTTTTCTTACTTAATTTCACTGGCTAGAACATCAAATACAACACTGAAGTAATAAAAGAGACCATACTTTTCTTACTGCTCATCTTAGAGGGAAAACATTCATTAGTTTTGTCATTAATGTATCATCAGCTGGGACAAACCCAGTATTGTAATAGTACATAATCCTTTTTTCCATGGCTTTGGGTTTGTGTGTGTCTAAAATTGTTTTCTGGGTCCTTGACTCTCAGGCCAATAGTGAAATATGCAGTTGGCATCAGAGAAGCCACAAAGATGGCTTATTAGAAAATGAAGGGAGAACCCAAGCCTCTGGTCAGGGAAGGGAGCCAGCAGTAGAAGTCCACTTTCTTTATGCAGGGAGGCTTCTTCCATAAATTTTTGTTTTTGATTTTTTCCTATCTCCAGGCAAGTCTAGGGGTTGGACTCATTGTCCTGGTCTGCCAATGATACTGGCTGTTAGGGTGCCAGTTGGTCTGGTAGTGCTAAATCAGTGACATGTGAATTAATTTCTCCTCGTCCGTTTGTCTTTTCATGTGAATAAAGCCCAGGAAATTTGTCACCAATGTGAGAAAAACCAGAAAGTGAGGCAAACATAGGGCCTGAGCATTATTAGCCACTTGAGATTGTGGCTAAATTCACTTTTACTAGTTTTATCTTCAGTTTTAGCCATTGAGGATCCATGTCCCTGATTTGCGCTGTCTATTCTGTCAGCTTCTCTAACATGTTTTGTATGTTGCTAGATTTGATTTACATTTTTTCAAGGCATAGAATAGGTCTATACTTAGAAACAGAGGACAGAGAGGTGAAAGTTCCCACCACACAGAAGAGGTTCCCACGGGGGTTGCCCTATTGCCTATTGTTTTGTCGAGAATTCTTGCATGTATATTCTTTTTTCCCCAATTTATTTATATTTATATATGTAATACATAATGTTTACAAGTATTTTTGCATCTATATTCTTGAAAGATATTGGCATGTGTTTTTTATGGTGCCTTTATCTGGTTTGAATAATCATGGTAGGATAGGTTGGGAAATGTTTGCTTGTTTGTTAATAATTTGTATTAATGATTTTAAAAATTAATTTGTCAAAATCTAGAAATCAAGTCATCTGGGTTTGAGTTTTTCCTTGTAGATAGGCTACTTAGTAATTTAGTTTCTTGTTAAAGGCTCAATCACGTTGTCTATTTCTTTTTGAATGTATTTTAGTAGTTTCTGTAATTCTAGGAAATTGTCCATTTCATCTAAATTATCTAATTTATTGGAATATGTTCGTTATAACATTTCTTTATAATAATTTTTATTTTTATAAGGCTGATAGCATTGCCCCCTCTTTAATTCTTGATTTTGATAATTTGAGTGTTCTCTCTTTCCTTGGTCAGTGTCTTAGTTACTTCTTTATTGCTCTGACTCAGTACACAGAATCCACAATTTGAGGAGAAAAATCTTATCTTAGCTCACCATCTCAGCAGGTCACAGTCAATCCATGAGTAGCTGGCAACAGGGGAAGGGCATAACAGGCAGAGGTGGAGGCTGTTCCTCATAGCATTGCAAACAGGAAGCCAAGCCAAGTCAAGACAAGTCCAGTTCAAGAAGGAAAGAAATAGCACATGTATATTTCCAGGTCCCATCCCAGTGATCTCTTCCATCTGAGTTCACCATCAGTGTTTCACCCCTACCAGGTTTAAGCCCCCATCACATGCCTGTAATCCAATCTGCCACACACCTGTCCTCTACCACACACCCACGACCCACTCCTCTAGACCATGGAATCCAAATACATGAGACTTCTGGGAGACACTCCAGATCCAAACTAAAACTCCACTCCCAAAAGACTCATGTCCATTTCCCTATGCAAAATGCATTTATTCCTTCACTAAGAGTTGCCAAAGTCTTAACAGTTCTGCCACTGCTAAAGAAGTCCAAGTCCAAAGACTTCTCTGAGTCACAGGCGAACTCTCAACTGTGAGCTCCTGTGAAAATCAGAGAGGTTTAATACCTCCAGCATGTAATAGTACAGAGTAACCATTCCCATTGCAAAAGGGAGGAATAGGAGAATTGAAAGCAATTAAACCAAACAAGTTCCAAACCCAGCAGGGCAAAGGTTAAATCCTGTAGCTCCATGTCCAGCACTTGCGGTAAACTGTGACAGGGTATGGACTCCAAAGGGCTTGGGTTGCTCCACCCCTGTAACATTGCAGCTGGCTGCAACCTCCATCTTCTCACGTGGGCTGAATCTGCTCATGGCCTGCTGCTTTCCTCAGCTGACAATTCATGCTTCTGGCCTCTGCAAATTTTCAGGATCTCCATGGCATCTCAGGCTTCTTCTTCACAACGTCACTCATTGCCCTCACAGAGGCTTGCTACCCAGTCTCCAAGGCCTTCCTCCGACATCTGGGTGGAAGCCTCCATGACTACACAACTCTTGCATTCTGTGTGCCTGTAAAGCCAGGACCACAGTGATATCCCAAAGTCTACCACTGGCTTGAGCAGCAACCTGGCCCCCTTGTGCCATGCCTGCAGCAGCTTCTGAGTGCCTGAATTGCTGAACTCCAGAGAGCTGAACTCTGGCAAACACTTCCCTTCTTAGGCCCTACAAGGAGCCCTGCGACTCTCTTACCATAGCAAAGTCCTTTATCTTTCCACCCTTTAATAGATACGAGGTGGGGTCTTGATGATTCCTGAGACATCCTCCAGGGTGTCTTTCTTACAGTTCTGATGGCAAAAACTTAGATTCTTTTGAATGTTAGTGTTTTTAACTTCCCTGTTCTCTTTGGCCCTACCACTGCAAGCCAATTTAGTCTGGGAGTGCTAACTCTTTATATATATTTTTTCTCTGTCATCTTCTTCTGCCTTTTGCCATAGAGTTGGCTAAAAGCTTCACACAGTACTGAAGTGGCAGTGTGACTATTAGACTGCCTTGAGATTTCCTTCCCCAGATTAAGTAGCCCACTGTCTCGTATTCTCAATTTCAAGCAAAGTCTCTGGATACGTGCAAAATGCTGACAAACTTTCCGCCAGAGCATAGCATGCATGGTTTTTTAGACCACTTACCAATATAGTTCTCCTTCCTATTGGAAACTTCTTGAGGCTGGCCTTTCCAATCCATGCTGCTGTCAGCATTCTGGTCTTCAGACTTCTAACCAGAATCTCCCATCAAGCTTAGCTCAGATCACTCTACCACTTCTCTAGCCAGCATCTGCAAATCTTTCCAAATGCCTCCTGCAAACCAGTTCCAAGGTCTTCCCAACTACATTGTCATAACAATGACCCACTCTCAGTAGTAATTTCTATCTTAGCTACTTTTTCATCACTGTGCCTCAGTACCCAACATCCACAAATTTGGGGAGGAAAGGTTTATTTTAGTTCGCAGGTTCAGAGGATAGCAGTCAATCAATGAGTGGTCAGCAAGTCAGTTTAGCAAAAAATTTATCAATTTTTTATTCTACCAAAGAATTAATTTTTGGTTCAATTAATCTTATCTTTTTTTAGTTCTGTGTAATATTTATTATTATCTTTCTTCTGTTTGCTTTAGGTTGAGTTTTTCTTAATGTCTTAAGGTAAAAGACTATGCTGGAGATTTGAGACTTTCCTTATTTTTTATTAAATACAGAGATATAAATCTGTGTTTCCCTAAGGTAGGTTTATGGATGTATTTTGATATTTTGTGTCCTCATTTTCATTCATCTTAAAGTATTTTTTAATTTCCTTTGATTTTTTTCAGCTCTCTGGAAATATGTTTTTAATTTTCGTCTATTTATGAATTTCCCCCAAATTTCCCTATTCTAATCTTATTTCACCAAAGTTGGATAATATTTTGGTGTTTGTTTTTCGGCCTAGCATATGACCTATTCTAGAGAATGTTTCGTTAAACTTAAAAAGAATGAATATTTTGTTATTGTTGGTAGTGTGTCAGATGTAGTTAGTTTGTACTGTTTCCATTTTTCATCTTTGAGCAGTTTTTCTTGCCATCATTTAAAATGAGATGTGTAGTCTCCAGAAAAAAATTGTTCATTTTTTCTGCTTCTAGAAAATTTTATTTTGTAGACTTCAGTATTATTAGGTGCATATTTGTTTGCAATTGTTTTGTCTTTCTTAAGTGTTCACAATTTTATTATTCTAAATCTCCTGTCTTTATATATGTTTTTTTCTTTTAAAGTTTATTTTATCTGATACTAGTCTAGGCACTCTAACTCTGTTATGATTGATATTTGCCAAACTTGTTCCTTTCATCCTTTAGATTTATTTGTGTCATTCAATTTAAAATGTGTTTCTCATATCTCCCCTTCTCCTGATCCCCTCCCATCTCTTCAGTCTACCTCCCTGTTTTCTAAAATTTCTCTTTTATTTTCCGTTTACTTGTTTATATTTTTTATTTCTTATACAAGGAATACTATGCAATATGCAATGCCTTTATTTATTTCCCTAGCATAATTTTCTGAAGATGCATCCACTCGTGTGCAAATGAGTGAAATTTATTTTTCTTTGTGGAGAAGTAGTGTTTATTGTGTACGTGTAGCCCATCTTCTGTATCCGTTCCTCTGTTGGAATGTGAGTAGGCCGCTCCCCGTTTTCCCTGCTCCTTTCCTGCCTCTTGCCTGCTGTGGGTTATTAGCTCTCCTCTGTCCTGCCATGCCTTCCTTACAGCCTACCACAATCTGAACCTCGGACATTGTGGGCAAACTTACTCCTCCTCTAAGTTCTGGGTGTTAGGTATTCTGTTCTAGGGATAGGAAAATCAACTCACGCAAACATTCTTGATAAGGAAAGTTTGTGAACAACACAGTTTATATCTTTGCCTTAAATTGTTTTATTTTTTTCCATTTGTTTGAAATATAGTTTTATTAAATTTATAATTTAGTTACCTTTTTATTTGAGTGCTTTAAATTGTGTTACTAACTTCTGGGCCCTACTGTTTTTGCTGAGAATTCAGCTATTAATTTTATTGATCACCCTCTATAAATGACAAGTCATTTATCTCTCACTACTTTTGAGATTTTTAAATTCTGTCTTTGAGTTTCTGCATTTTAAGTGTAAGCTATCCATGTGTTAATGTCTGTTTTTTTCTACTTAGATTTCACTGATATTCTCTCAAAGATCAATTTTTTAAATTAAATGTCAGACGTTATTTTTTAAAATATTTTTCTTCCCCTTTATCTCTCATTTCTCCTCTTGTTAATTGATTATGAATACGTTGATGCCCTTAATTGTGTTTCACATTTCTCCAAGTTTGTGTGGTTTTTCATTCTCTTTTTTATTTGTCCTTTGGATTATTTTATCTATTCATCTGTCTTTAAGTTTCATAATTCTTTCTTCTGCCAATTCAAATATAGAGGTGAGTGCTCATGAGATTTTTAAAAATTTTAGTGTAGTGTTGTACTTTCAATTTCAGAATTTCTATTTGGCCCTTTTTATGATTTCTGTATATTGATATCCTCTATTTGATGCCATACTGTCTTCTCACCTTCATTTAGTTCTTTTTTTTAACTCACTATATAGCTCAGGCTGGCCTTGAACTCACGACAATCCTCCCCCGTGCTGACAGTGTGCTGTCAGGCGTGTGCTGTCATGTCTGGTTTATCTTTATGCAGTGGTGGGGAATGGATCCCAGGACCTTGTGCATGGTAGGCAACTGTCATTTTCGTTATGTCTTTGAGCATACTGTAATGCCTACCTTGAGG
The DNA here is from genome assembly GCA_004027205.1 of Ctenodactylus gundi. Lineage (NCBI taxonomy): Eukaryota > Metazoa > Chordata > Mammalia > Rodentia > Ctenodactylidae > Ctenodactylus > Ctenodactylus gundi. Next base: position 121,781 of record PVKB01004777.1, read on the forward strand.
TCTTTGTCAGGTAAACTGTCATCGTGGTACTCTTGCAGCAGCTTCAATGCTTACTATTTTTCCTTGTTTATGGATCAAATTTTCCTAACTTTTTACATCTCATTTTTAAAAACTGAACATTAGATATTTTAGATAATATATTGCCGCAACTCTATGTACTAATGTCCCTTATCCTCCAAAGGAGATCGCTAGCCGTTGCTTGCTGGTTTAGGTGCAGGAGATGGTTGGGCTATGTTAGCTTATTTTCCTCCTCCATTACAAGCCTACGATTCTTTCAGGGGCGGCAACCTGGAGCCTTCTGATGGTGTTTTTGGCAGCGGTTTGCTTTGTTTTCTTTCCTGACTATACAACCTGTTGTTAAACTTCACTATTTTCTGGCTGCTGATTGTTTTAAACAATGCTTTGGTGTATAATTTACCCTGTAGAATGATCTGTTAATAGTTAAATTCAGGCTTCCTGTGGGAACTAGTGTTTGGGGCTGGGTATGAGGTTTGCTTTGACCGAGGAGCTGCTCTTCTTAAAGTTATCTTTCCTAGACCCCTCTAGGAAACTAGTTGACCTGTGAATTAGTTTATATCTCTAATTAATCTACCAACCCGTTCTTCATTGATTTCTGCCAAAATCTTTCTTGTTTTGAGAGTGCCCTTAGAATTGAACTTGCTCACGTTCTGCTGTAGGAATTTGGTTTTCTTGGGGATAGCTTGATGATTTCCCTTTTCCTCTGGACAAAAATCTCTGAAGCATGGTTCTGTGTCGGGGGTAGGATTTACTGATGTGCTTTCCTCTGAGTGGCACTCTTGCTTTAGTTTCTGGACACTGGAGGGGTTTATAGCATTTGGTCTTCACTCCTAGCCTGAAATCTGCAACTTATGAGTGGGCAGAGGTTGAGGTAACACTTTTGTCTTCAGAATATGTAGTATGCCAGATGTATAAGTAGCAGATCTGTCTCAGGAACAAGGACTAAGAAGAAAGGAGTCTTGGAAGAAATTACTGGGAGCTTAGCTATGCCACATATAACTGTGCAGCAAAGTGAGAGACGTGGTTGACCTTCTTCACCGTGTCTAGGAGTTGGAGGAAGTTCTGTGTTCTTACTGGTACCCGCTAGGAGAGGAGTTTCTATTATATTGTATAGGGAAGGAGGTTCAAATGATGTAGGTTATTTTTCTTCTTAACAAGTTTTAGAAATTGTAAGGTTTATTAGTTTCCTCATTTGTGGTATACCTTTAGGACTATCATTAGAGACTTTAAATGATTTTTTAAAAATAAAAGTTTTAAATGTTCTGGTAAATATCTGTAAAATTTTGTTCAATATCAGATTGAACACCTATGTATCACCAAGAAGCCTACAAAATAAAACCTTATGGAGGCAATCACATTATCCTCATGCCATTTTTCTACCTTTTTCTCCCAGGAGGGATTGCTATATTCACTCCAAGCTACCAGATTCCTTTCATGTGTTTATGTTTTGTTTTATGAGAATAAATTCAGAAGGAGTAAACATAATTCCTTAAGGCATACAGTAGAGAGTATAAGCTAAGTGTGTTCCATAAATAAAAAAACCTAGCTTTTGGTCTAAACATGGAAATAAATATAACAGCACTATCTGAAAACACCAGGTTGAACCTTAAATTTTTCATTTGTTCCTTAGTAATAATTATCTTCTTGTTATATAAAAATATCTAAAACGACATGAAATCATGTGCTGTCCCTAATGGGTAGCCATATCAGAGCTGTGAGGTAGTGCAAGGAATATTGATTGTGTTTGTCTGGACTGCAGAGCTCTGTCTAAAAAAGTCTAGAACTGTCAGATTTTCTAGAGGGTTAGTATGCATATCTCTCCACGCTTATGTAGAAGTTTGCACTGTTTACAAACACATGAACACTGCACACAGCAGGGCTGACCTTGGAAAGTGGTGAGTAATGGTTGTCTTGAAATGAAGAACTATTCAGGGAAGATGAATGTTGTTTCACGGGGTAAAAGGAGCAACAGAGTAATGAGTTCCAAGTCAGGAAATGTTAAAAGACTTGAGTTGAAAGCCAGAGAAAGAGGAAGTATTAGGCAAAGCACTTTGAGCCTTTCTGTTATAGATTAACTTGTAAAAAAAAAGGGGGGGGGGAGGGAGCAGGTAATAGAGAAGAAAGGATGCTTATCAGATGTGGAAATTTTATGTTTCAGTAATGGATGTAAGTTTTTGACAGATATATTGGAAGGGGCCAGTGGTAGGTTTAGCACAGTTCTTAGTAACCCAACCATGTTCTCTGAATGTGGCTTGGCAATTGCTTATGATGGGATACAACTCCTGTAGCAATTTTGTTAGGCAGGAAAGGTGAAAAGATTTTACAGATGGGCCTGGCTCTTCCGAGTAGTCTCTTCAAAAGTGGGGAATCTCTCTTCCTGGCCTGAGAGAAGTAAATGGCCATGTCATAAATTACCTATCCTATCCACAGGCCATAGAAGGCCAGTGATATCATTTTTTCTGGCTTAGCCAGGGCCTCACCAAAGAGAGGCAGTTGCTGCCATTACTTGTGGAGTGAGTTAATTAAATGCTTTATCAAATATAACAGGCCAATTTTTAAGTTGATAACTTTGTATGGAATGCAAATGATGTCATTCATATCCAAATGGCTCTTGGCAGAAAAAGTGTTCCCCACTTCTCACCTAAGAGATGGATGATCTCTAGATGCTGCGGCCTAAGCTCAACAGCCACAAGGAAGTGAGTTCTAACAACAACTGGAATAAGCTCAGAAGAGGACTCTGAGCTCCACATGAGAGCACATCCCAGCCGACACGTCCCCTGCTCAATGAGCTGGAGATTTATTGAAACTATGCCCAGATTCACATGAACTGTGTGATGATAAATGTGTGCTATTACAAGCCATTAACCTTGAGGTAATTTGTACAACCACTATAAGCAATGTAAGAGTCTTTTGAAATATTTACTTTGGGATCAAAATATTTAGCCAGTCTTCTAGAGAAAAATATTGCAATAGTTTAGATCATTTTGGAGAATATTCAGCCTGTGGAATGATTTCTTTGGCTTATATCCTATTTTTTCAAAGATATGAGTAGAACAATTCTGAAGTTGGTTTCTAATAATGTGCATCCTAATTTCTTTATATTTAATCTGTGCTCTTTCTCTCAAAATAAATTGGAATTTAGCAATCCCTCTATAGTATTATATATTTAAGATAAAGAAATGTTTACTTAGTTTTTTTAAGCTCATTTTGTATATGAAAGTAAAACGTTTTTTTCTTTTTTTT